>QVOB01027127.1:0-13750 GCA_014839585.1 Pseudomyrmex concolor | reverse complement strand
CAGAAATGAAAGATATATATAGTGCGCGCTATCAACGTGGCACGGCAATTAATGCGAAAGAATGGTAGAAGAGTGGTAATGCGAACATGTTCCATTCAAAACAATCTAGTCTATCTAGCGCTTAAACGAAGTTTCATTAATTCCATTGGCGGTGGTCCGCGCATCACGGGTTGGGAGGGTCAAGTGTAGTCGCGTATAATAAACGCGATATATTGCGTGAGAAAGAATCGCGATTTTTCGCGTATAACGCGATGTGATATTCTCGAGGAGAATACGCACAGTGAGTGATATTTTTTTTTTTTTTTTTTTTAACGAGCACTTACCCTTCATTTCTTTCGCCACACTTTAAATGCCACACGCTTCAGAGATGCGACTCGAGTTTCTGAAATAGTCGGCTATTTATGACGGAATTTCGCGCAGCTATCTCTCGCTTTCTCGAAACAAATTAACGTATATACGTATGATGTATAAAATTCCATTTCCAAGCTATTAATATTGAGCAAATTTTTAATTTTGCTAAACACTTTCGTTTATTTGTGGTTTAAGGTCATAGATGATAAGAAGAAAATGAACTCGCTGCATCTTATGGTTATATGAGAGCAACATTTTGCAAGATTGTTTTTACGTACATACGACGATATATTTTTAGCGCGAGATTACACGCAATTTACTGACATGTTCTTTTTGTTTCTTTGCAGACGGGAGATGGCGTAGTAGGAGGAGTAGTAGGAGGAGGTCGGCTCTCTTCGAGGAGTCGGACCTCCGAGGAACCTCACATTGGCAAGTACAAATTACTGAAAACTATCGGCAAAGGTAATTTCGCCAAAGTGAAACTTGCTAAGCATGTGCCTACGGGGAAAGAGGTAGCCATCAAGATCATCGACAAGACTCAATTAAATCCCGGTAGTCTTCAAAAGGTACAATATTTTTATTATATATTGTTTTTCATTTCTCTATTGTTCAAAATCATTGTTTCTGATTTAATTATTTGTTTGTGACGATTTTTTATATATTGTATATATTGTTTTGTAACAATATTTTATATAATTGTTTTTTATAAAGTCACATTATTTCAATACTAACAACCAATATCGCGATTTACTCACATTTACTGTGTTAATATTTCTTTAAGAAGAAGTTAATTGAGTCACATTGTATTGTCATAATTAATTTGACAGAAAACACATTTTAAATTACACACGCGTCTTATAAATTACATGTAAAACACATGATTCACACATCCGATGTCACTTCACAGTTGTTCCGAGAAGTAAGGATAATGAAGATGCTCGACCATCCGAACATAGTGAAGTTATTCCAAGTAATCGAGACTGAAAAGACACTGTACCTGGTAATGGAGTACGCCAGCGGCGGCGAGGTCTTCGACTACTTGGTACTACACGGAAGGATGAAGGAGAAGGAGGCGAGGGCGAAGTTCAGGCAGATCGTTTCTGCTGTGCAATACTGCCATCAAAAGAAGATAATTCACAGGGACTTAAAAGCCGAGAACCTGTTGCTCGATAGTGAAATGAATATCAAGATCGCCGATTTTGGTTTTAGCAATGAATTCACACCTGGTAACAAGTTAGATACATTTTGCGGCTCGCCGCCGTACGCCGCGCCGGAACTCTTTCAAGGTATTTTTCGCGTCGAAGTATCATGCGAGGTATCAAATTTATTCGAGCATTATAAATTCAATTCGCGCTCGGGTTTTCTTTTTGTTTCTCACAGGGAAAAAGTACGACGGTCCTGAAGTGGATGTGTGGTCGTTGGGTGTAATCTTGTATACACTGGTGTCCGGCTCACTGCCTTTCGATGGTTCGACATTAAGGGAATTGAGGGAAAGAGTATTAAGAGGGAAATATAGAATCCCGTTTTATATGTCTACCGACTGTGAAAATCTTCTCAAGAAATTCTTGGTGCTCAACCCGACGAAGAGAGCCTCATTAGAGGTATGCGCGCAAATCCGATTTCAGTGTTAAACTGTATTTTTTATTTATTTATTTATATTTTATTTTATCTTACACGATATTTGATCGCATCTTATAAATCTATTTGAAAACATAATCTTATAAGTCAGCGCAAATCATATTCAAGATGCAATTTGACGATCTTTGTTATCGCAGAGCATAATGAAAGACAAGTGGATGAACGTGGGATATGAAGATGATGAATTAAAACCGTACTTAGAACCTGAACCGGATTACAGAGACCACAAGAGGATAGGTGAGTCTGCCAGTATGTACATAACACTTACTACCTACCGTTTTTTATGTTCGATATTTCGCTCATGAACATTCATTTATGTAAAATTTATAAATTAATTAATAAAGATATTGATGTTTTTGTCTCTTTTTCACAATATTCATAGATCTTATATTAATAAAATGTACTTGATGCAATTTTCAAAAGAGAAATGTTCATGATCGAGTTTTCTTTATTAATTGCAATATATGTAAATCACTATATATAATTAATACATTTATATTAAAATATATCAGACACAACAATCTCTTGCTTAATTATTTAGTAATAACACATGCTGACAGCTTTCTGTTCAAAAGCCTGTCTTTTAAATATATATGACTTGATGCACCACATATCGTATTAAATCGCGTGTCAAGTAAGAGAGGTTTGTGCGTGCACATTTTATGCGCAGCGTGAAAGCACCATGGCCTGTTTTTCTCGAGTCTTTTGTTCGGTCTGATATATTTGTGTTTATATGTGTATGTCTATGATTTGCTTTATTTAGTTATCGCATGAGAATATTTTACAATCAAAAAAGAAAGTTTTATTAACCACAATATTAATATATTTAAAGCATACTAATTTTTAAGAAGCATCAAAGTATAAGGACACACGTAAGGACGATAAAATCCCAGTAGCTTTTAAGAACATTTTAATGCATTTCTAAATATTAAACAATTCTAAGGAAATTTTTTGTATCTGGTTCTTTTTCTGCATTCTTTTAACTGTTGCGATATTGTAAGTGGTATTAGAAAGTAATTTTAGTTTTTATTGAATATGACTATGCCGTCACGCATTTCCATTTCAGAGGCCCTGGTCAGTTTAGGATACACTCGAAGTGAAATAGAAGATTCCTTAGGACAAGCAAAATATGATGACGTATTTGCCACGTATTTGCTCTTGGGCAGGAAAACGACGGATGTGAGTATTGCGCAATACACAAAGAGCGATATTGATGATTATACCGCAGACAACTAAATTGCTCTCTTTTTTTTTTTTTTTTATACGTGCAAATTTTCCTTTTTCGTCAACAGCCTGAAAGTGATGGTTCACGGTCAGGTAGTTCACTGTCGCTGCGTAACATTCCACCTCAAGTCAGCTCAGGTGGCGGAGGAGGAAGCAGCGGAGGGACAGGTGGCGCGGTACAGAGTCCATCACACAGAGGTGTTCACAGAAGTATTTCTGCTAGCAATCCAAAACCTAGTAGACGGGCCTCATCTGGTGGTGAAACTCTTCGTAAGTATTTCTTTTGTAACTTAACCGTATTTTTTAATGCGATATGGTAGTTTAAACTTTACTGTCAGACAAGCGTATGGATAAGGACGTTTGACAAACTCGGGTAAGACAAAAGATATCTTTGTTTTTTTTTTGTGAAACATCGTACAATATTTGTATACATTTTTGTGGTGAGAGAAAGTAATTACTTACAAAAAGCGTGTAGGGTGACATAAATCGCATCGAATTATAACGAACGAGGAAATGGTAATGAAAATTGAAGTTGTTATCGATATATTGTTAGTGTAGGGTTGTATCTTTTGAACTAGGGTAGTTGTTTGTTACGTATATATAATTTTCCTTTTCTATTAGGAGGCGCACCTAGTCCAGGTAATGCAACGAATCACAATCACGCGACTGCGGTGACTGGCGCGACTGTAACCGGAAGCGGTGGTAGCAATTTTAAGCGACAAAACACTGTGGACGCAGCCACGATCAAGGAAAATAGCGCTCGTGTTTCTGCAAGCCGGCCCTCCGCACCTAAAAACAGTCAACCACCCGGGCAATTAGATACCAGTGAGTTTACTTTGTTCTTGAACAACAAGTTAGATATCAGAAAGGTATCTATTGTCAACAGATCGTATATTCAATTATTTGTCTATGTGCTATGTTTTTTCTCGTGATGCTTTAGCGAAAATACTTCTTTGGATGAGGTTGCTTTGAATAAGGTTGCAGTAGCTAGTTTATCAAAATTACAATATATGAGCAATTTGTGATTTAATTTTGTTACTGGCTAAATGTTTATAAGTTACATCTTGTCATTTTTATTAATAATTTCTTGTCATTTTTTATTGTGTTGTCATTAAACAAGTCTGAATCATAAAATTTCAATGTCATCATACCTGTTTCTTATATACAATAATATCATTGCCGTAAGATTATCGCATATTCGTATGTATATGCGTAACATCCCGTTTACAGTTTTTATGATGTGTTGACATGCGCAAAATATAGAGACAGTCTTTTAACGTTTTACTTTACTTTTGCTTAATCCTGTTGTTCTAATGTAGAAACAGATTATTAAATCTTTTGTCAAAGGCTCACGATCCTTTTACTGACTTATTGTTTTTTTGTTTGTTATAATTTTAAAGTATGTCGCTTTTTGTTTTGTGTTGAACCACATCTAATGAGGCTTGCAGTGACGATGTTCATTCTAGGCGTGGGTACAAGTCCTGGTGGTAAGACAAGGGTAGGCAAGAGCAACACAATGAACGCAGGAGTAGGTGGTGGTCGGCCTCTCACCTCACCTGCTCCTGGTTCTGTTGGTCGACGTAGTACCATCTCCTATGATCAAGCGAAAACGTCATCTTCATCTACCGAAAGAACCAACGAAGTGCCCAGGTATAGTGGTATCCAATTATTTTTATTCGAAATACGCGCGTGACTTATTACCTTACTTTACAAAAATATATCGAATATAAATATAAAATTGATAAACAGAATTTACTGTGTGTATATACATTATATATATTAACAAAATTCTTGATTATATATTTCGTTTTTATATTCCATATATTTCTCAATTCTCGATACATTTTTAACTTGTGGGATATTGGATGTGTATACAGTTTGGTTTTCCTACACACAAGATCGTAGAATTTGTTATCAACTGTTAGTTTATAAAAACATAAGTTTAAGAGTTTTTCAGTAGATAGTCCAGTATCTCATTTTAATTAAACGTGTAACGTTATATACAATAAAAAGAAAAATTATTGCATCTCGTGTGACGATACTTCTAATGTTTTTCTATTAACTTAACACTCACTTTCACTAACTGTAGCGACTGATTACTTGTGTGTGTTAAATTACACTAAACCATGAGACTCGACAGAACAATGCCGTAATCGAATGAAAAGTAACCAAAGTCTGTCAATTAAAAGCCCCCGGGAAGTTTATTTGTTTGTTGCATCGCTCTAGCATGTTGGCTGCTGCCTGCCAATCGTTCATTGCAACATCACTTTCTTTATGGCTTGACAGATGTATCAAACAGACAATCTAATTTAACGTTTACATGTACATGTACAGACGCTTGCTAAAGTGATATTTAGACCCACAGTCACATTCACATACGTTACTTTATTTATCTCAAGTATATATCTAGTCGAGAAAGAGGTGTTCAGACACATTTCATTAACATCATCATATACATTTTGTTTTCATCCTTACGTTATAGCGTCATATTCTGTTCTCTTGTCGTACAAATATTTCGCGACATTAGCTGTAGCAGTTAGTTACTTTTATTCTCCTTTTTCCATCCTTATTTCCTTTTAACAATATCCCTTCGACGAATTTCTGTTACGAACAATCGTTCTATATCTTTTCGAATTATTTACGAAGTATAATAAACGAATATATCTTTAGAAATGCACAATGTGTTTCTAATAAACCGAATATCAATCAAACAAAATCTAATAATTACATTGGTTAACTGTATCAGCGTTACGAAATATTGTAACATTTAAAATTTTTCATAAAATTATTGTTATTATCTCGCCCCTGTATTTTGCTTCTATATATATATATATATATGTATACAGCTTCGAGAAATTTATTACTTTCTTTGTAACATGCAAAAATCAAAATAAGAAAATAAAAGTAAATCGTGAAAGATAGAGCCCGGCAATTTGTTGATTAGTTTTATGCACAGTCTGGGCGAGGGCACTAGACCGACACGGGGTCACACCAAGTCTGCGAGCATCAGTGCAGGTCACCGTTCCTCAAGTGGCGTACCTCCCAGCGATCATTCACTACTGGACCCTCAACCACGCAACGCCCACAACTCCTTACTCGCCACTGCTGACCCTCTTAGGCAGAGGTACAGGTCCCCAAATGCCTAATACAAAAACCAAAACAAACCTGCATACGTTCCTGCATAGTTTTTATTAAATATTTTTCGGATAAAAATTTGTTCTTCTTTCATTTGGTTACTTCTTTCTTGGGCCACTAACTTTCTTAGGGCAACTAGGTGTCTCTTATATCACTAGTTTTTCATAAAATACTTCGTTACGACGAAGAGGAATCCTCAAGAGCGACAGCGCGATTTTTCTCTTCGATTGTTGTATTGAAAAATATCGAAGAAAATTGTCAATACGCGATAGGGTTCTCTAGGATAGTTTCTGGTCATTTTTTTTTTGTTTTTTTTTTTTGTTTTCACATTGGTTTTATTCTCTTTTTGTTACTTCTCTGTTTATTCTCTCTCTTTCTCTCTTTCATTTGCATGTAATTTAATCCGTTCGCTAGATTTCTATTAAACTGCATCAGCTTCAGGCATCTTTCATTTCTATATATGAGTCATTCAGATCTTCCTACCGCATTATTAAATGACATATCTCATTACAAGTCATTTTATAGTTTCGACATGTTTATGTTTCATTATTACTTTGCAGGTTTTTAATGACTTTTAATGAATATGTTATATAAATTGCAATATCTTAACTTTGTAACTTTTTAATATATCGACGGATATATATTGTCACATATAATCTCGCTCATGTACATATATACACTAAAAAAGTCTTATTCCAAATCGATCGTAAATTTTGTACACAAATAGGCTAGGCTGTAGATAGCACCAATCTAATATGAATGCGTATAAATATTGTACTTATAAAATGCAATATCTCTCTCTCGAAGTTACTTATCATCATTCATCGTCATTTTCTTCTCATGTCATTTGTCACGTTCATTTATTTAGAACGTTACCTACTAAATAAATAACATTTTCACAATAACAGTTTTTAATGCATGCGCATTCAGAAAATATAATAGCCGTTCTCAATACAATAACTCATTTCTTTAGATATCTTTGATTAACATGAACTAATTTCTCTTATAACAAAAAAGATACTCGCTTTATTAACTCTATTCGCTAAGCTTATTTTGTGAGACATTGCTTGCGCGTGTAAAACTTTTTACAATAGAGAAATACTTATGTATATAGCATTTAAGGAAAATAATTTTTTTTATCTAGTCTCTTATGCATTTTTTAACATTAGTTTTACTTAGATAATATTATAAGTGTGTACGTACATAACATATATCTCTTTCGCTATAATTTATGTATAAGTAAGATCGCGCTGACAATTTATATTCTACTTATTTATCGTGTGGTTTAACAACACAGAAATTGTTATTTGTTATCAGTTTGGGTGTGTGCACAAGTAACAGACTGGCCACAACCACTACGCCAGCATTTCCACGGAATGTTCCGAGTCGCAGTACGTTCCATTCTGGCCAAAATAGAGCACAGCGAAATCACACTCAGGTGAGTGCTTTCAAAAAGGTAAATTCGAAAAATAAAAGAATTTATATCTTTTGAGATATTTATATTATCTCGTGTAACAAAATTTTAATTTAACTTCTCTTTAGGGTCACACGCAAACGCAGGACACAAATGCAATTAGCCCATTAGCAAGGCCGTCCTTTTTCTCGAAATTATCCTCGAAGTTCTCCAAACGGTAAGTTACCATAATGAATTATATAATTTATATATATATATATATATATGTAGTAATTATCAATATTTGACAGCATGTTAATAACGCGTACGACTCTAATATTTTATATATATATATATACACACACATTTACACACAAATATATATACATATATACATATTAAATGTGTAAATTAATTCGGTGCCTTTACGTTTAACGTCTTGTAACTCTGGTTCTCAAATTCAAGTTTTTTTTCTCGTATTATGGTGATTTGAAAGTGTCAATCTTGAGCTTTAAGAAGCACTATAATAGCATAATCTTACAAAACAGCAGTGAACGCGATCGAAAAACAGCATTTGAACTGCATTTTTTCCTCATTTGAATTAAAAACAATTGCTGAAGCTACGGAAACGATTTGTTCCGTCCCGTAAAGATGGTGTATGACATATAAAACGTGCAAAAAATGATACCAGAAGTTTCGGAAGATGGAGATTTCGATCTTTCGGATCGAGATCGTTCAGGCCAATCAAAAAAGTTAAAGACGAAGAATTCAAGCAACTGTTAAATGAAAACTCCGCTTAAACTCAAAGAGCTTGTATTACAACTGGAAGTTACCTATTAATGCATATACCCATCGTCTACATTGTCTTGGAAAAAGAAGGATAAATAGATTCCATAATCTCAATCTAAAAAACAAAGAGCAAAGATTCGACACGGTGTAAGATTCGACTTTGCTGATTCGGTTTAAAAGAAAAGATGTTTTATATCAAAATCATTATAAGTAATAAAAAACAGATATTGTATGACAATAGACAATTCTAAATGCAAAAAATCATGAGTAGATTCCGGCTAACCGTTGACATAAATGTTAAAGTTATAGTCACGCAAGAGAAATTTTGCTTTGCATCTGGTAGGATGTGAAGGTGCGATCTATTATGAATTGCTGAGTCTTGGCCAGACTATTAGTGCAGACTACTATCAACGGCAACTTATCCGTTTAAGCGATGCTGTGAAGCAAAAGAGATCTTATACTGACTTGCTTAAATCCGACGGAACTATGCAAGTGATTTTGCAAGACGACCAACGCTCGACACATACCGCAAGAGAAACGAAGGATCTCATTTATACATTGGACTAGGAAATTCTCCCTCATGCGGCTTATTCGCCAACTCTGTCGGATTACCATCTATTTCTATTATTCAACATCTATTATTTATCATCATTTTAAAACAATTGACAAGATCCGAAAAAGCATTGATAACTTTATTGAGTCAAAATCGCCAAGTTTGTTCCGCGAGGGAATTTCATTCATCAGCTGTCCAATATAGATAAAGTTATAGAAAATAGTAAAACAAATTATTTTAAACATTAAACCTTGTACTTGACTTTTTTAAAATAAACTTTGAAGTTCATGAAAAAAGCCGAATTAATTTGCACATCTAATATATATGTACATATTTATATATTATCGTCCAGTTTTACAAATATATATATATATATTTTTTTTTTTTTTGTATATTTTTCTATTTCACGTATTTTATCATTTAAGTCTTTGTGTAATAAGATGTACACACACACATACATAATTGAATTGGATTATGTATTTAAATCATTTTCTCCAATTGACACAACTAAATTATTCAACAAAATTCTTTTAAAAACGCACATATAAATACATAAGAGCAAAACCTTATAGTAAGACGGGATATTAATTTAGATGATAAATATATGTTAAAAACGTACCAAAGTCTTTAAGAAAGTTAGCGATTTAATTTTTGAACACGTATTAATTATTGCATGTACACTTTAATTAACGTTTATTATAATAATGTAAAGTGTTCACGTTAAGAAAAATCCATAAAAACTGAAATTCTTGTACTTTGGATAATTTTATTGTTTATATACTTTATTTATATTTCTCTTTTATTGTTTTCACTTTTTGTTTTGTTTTCAAATATATTGTTTATTATTAAAGATATTCGTCACACTCGATGATATTGTGTAGTAAATATATAATAATAATTTTTAAGCTATGTTGTCACGTTTATTCAATCTTAGAAATACAAAAGACTGAGTGCTAGCACAAAATCGTAGCTTTGCAGTGCATGCTTAGCATCGTAAACATTTAAGTGTGTTGAGATTTTTTAATATATTTAAATATATCTCACGTATATATTACATACTGACAATTTGATAAAGTGTACCTATTGTTTGCATGCAAATGATGTTTCTTGTTTTTTTTTTTTTTTAAGGATGCACAATGACTATGTAATTCTGAAAATTTTTATACATTGATATAATTTTTTACATAATGTAAGGACGTTACATGATATGATTAGTTTACAAATCCGATGAGCCAGCAGCGACCATTATCAGTGAAAGCCGCAGAATATGTAGCTTATGCATTTTGTTACATAGCTTTATTTATACTTACTTATATACCATTTTTCATCCTCAAGCGTATCGCGTACTTCACCTATATGTATTGTTTTTTTTTCTTGGTTTGTCCCATGAAAAAATTTGCTTGACGAACTGTATCCTTTAGCTAAATTTGGAGTAGAAATATAATGGATCTCTCGTCGTTGTTCTATATAGGAGTTTAGTCGTTCTCTACATATGCGTAAGGAAAAACACACATCACCTTTTCGTACAGAGGATTCGATCTGTTATCTTGATTCGTCGCGAATTATAAATCGTTTATAAGATTATTCGCGCTTAAGACGAATTCTCTCGCGATTGATTGGTGGAAGTAACACACGTACACACACTGCTCGGCTGTGAATTCAGGCCACCTCGCATACTCATTGTGCATCCCTTTTTCTCACTCGATTGTAGCGAGGCATATATATCTTTGATTTGATATTATTTATACATATATATATGGGACTCTTAAGTTTTAATCATATCGCACATTTAAATGCAAAACGACAGCGCATATAACACACACATATATTATAAACAAACAAAAAAAAACAAATACTTGGTGTTGAGGATGGAAGACTGCAGAATAACGAGAGTATACGATATAGTTGTAGAACGAACTATTGTATACAATCTTTCTTTGTCCGTTTCACTTTCATGATATGGTCACTGTACTCATCATCTCAACGTAGTTCGAAATGATTTGGTACAAAAAAGTTTACAAATTTTGATTGACGGCATCCATAGCCATTGGTGCATCAGAACAATTTCTTGAAGTTCTTTCTTATTTAATAATGTATTTATATCGGTATATATACATATATAAATATTATATGCTGCAGGCCATGAATCGTATAAGCTTCTTCGCTTCATCTCTCGAGAACCGACAAGCGAAAGGCCATAGAGACACGGGTTTTAACACACGACCGATGTGCTGACAGTGTCATGAGCAAAATGCAGCATGCCCGCGAGAACCGCGCACCTAATGTTAAAAGTTAGGCAAAGAGGCAAAAAGTCTGTGTTGTCAGTCGACCGCTCAATGGATATTGTGATGCATCTAGGAAAATGAATGAAAAAGTTGAAAACTCTTGGCTCCGTTATTCTGTGGTACCCAAGATTGAGTGTAACTTACTTTTTTAGGAACTTTTATACGTTATATATATATATATATATATATATAATAGTACTATATATACATATATACATACTTATACATATATAATATGTCGCGCATTATCTTCAAGCATACATATATATGTACATATGTATCGAGATATATATATATATATATATATCATAAGAGATATATTGCGTCCGAATATATATGTATGTGTATTAGCATATACACGTATATACATGTATATATACACAAATATATATGTATATATGTATATTTAAATATATTAATTAATAAAAAGAAAAAACCAATATAACGTCTTCCTGAAAACACGAACCAGGAAATCGCCTTACGCACTTATATATAGATGTAGCAACCGAAATCTGTGCCTTTCCTAAATCAGCCTGCCCGTAAAACCGTATGTTATACTTTACGTTTATCTAAAGAAAGAAAATTTGATATTTTCCTTGTATTTTTGTACCTGTGTCTTTCATACCAACTGAGGTTTTTAGCTTCGACTTATTTTTTGCTTTCGTTATAAACAATAACCTTTTATAAGGTATAAAATTAAAAAGCGCGGAAACTGTTTTTACGGAACAGAGCGGTGACGGATGCCTTCCGAGACGTAAAGTATATTTGTATATTTAGCCACTAAAATATTCAACAGTATAAGTGTCTTTGGCACATTTATTATATATATTTTTGAGCATCGAACATAATATTTTCGTATATTTAGCGGCGGATAGCGACAGGCATAGATTATTTTCCTGTATTGAAGTTAGTGCGACTTAGCAATCCCGCAAATGTGATGAAATGACTTTCACTTGTAAATCAACAATGACATATAGAGAAATAGTGCACAGAAGTCTCTTACAACTTCTTGATATTACATTTGAGACATATATTCTTTTTGTTTTTTGTTTTTGATGACAAACACGTTTACACGTTCTCTTCCTCATTTTTCCATTACTGTTTATATATATATATATATATATATATATATATATATATAATTTAGTATCCTTTTTACTCTCTCTCTATATATATACATATACATACCGTCCTCTAGGTAACGTAAAATCGACAGATGCTTGTTGTTGAACGTGAAAGTACATACATACATATTCGATCGTAACGAGTAGAGACTTTCGAATACGAAGAAAATGCTATAGTTGTACTAATAATACTAACCGAACAACAAAAAAAGACAGATTTTATGATAATAGAGTACATACATGATTGTTCGTACTTTGACAGATTTTTTTAAAGTGAAGGATGAAGTCTCGCCTTGTTTCCCCTGAGCTGAAATGAGAGCGAGCGGCATGCAAGATATATCGCGCCATGGCAATCGCAACTTCCATCAATGTATCATTTTATTTCGTTTCGATTTTCTCTTAACTTTTTTTTCATGATTTACAGTGAGGACTAGTATAATGTTGTATATTTTGTACATTATAGCGCATTGTTTCTTCCTTTTTTTCTTTTTTTCTTAGGAAACTATGTTGGATGATACAGTATTCGAGATCGTTCATACTTGATAGAACTTTTTGTGATTATTGCAAAGCTGAAGAGTAATCTTGGTGTAGCGTGCCGTTTTACCTGTGCCTGTCACTCAAAATTAATAATACGCGATAAAGTCAAGTTTAATAAGCTCAATATATGTATATTTTATTTTGTAATAACAATTTTTTCTTTCTTTTTTCTTTTCGTTGATATCCAACATAGATTCCTACTTCTTAAAGATAGTGTGGAGTTTATGCCAGATTTGTTTTTTTTTTTGTTTTATAAGATACTATTAATAAATTTATTGGCTTCTTGTTTTTTTCTCTTTTTTTTCTTTAATTGATTCTTTCACTTAAACGAAATTCAAGGAAATATGTCCTTCTAAAATGAATGGATACGTCTGATATACATATGTGTGTGTGTAGATATTGACATAGTCTACAGTATTTTCTTGCATATATAAAATATCCTGTACAGTTTTGTATTTTCCTAGTTATTTATGAATAATACGTTGTGAAATTATAATAATATATAAATAACATATTTCTTTGTGCACGAATGAAAGAATCTAAATAGACAAAAGAGCTATCAGTCTGGATATACTTGCAATATTAAAGGAATTTATATCTTAAAATTTAACGTATTTTATACTTTTTTATATGTGTATTAATTTTCTCAATTAATTTCTATTACACTTACATTTTCTGCCCAAGATGTCAGTATGATAGATGCATTTATATTCGAGCATTA
>QVOB01027126.1:0-37946 GCA_014839585.1 Pseudomyrmex concolor | reverse complement strand
GAGAGAGAGAGAGAGAGAGAGAGAGAGATAATATTCAATGCAGCGTGGAGTCTCTCTCCGCGAGGAGAGAAGACGCGCGTAGTTTATTTAGGAATTAGCTATCTCGGTAACGCACGAGGGGGGCGGGGGAGAAAAGGGGAGACTTCGAAACTTCAACTCTCGTCAACAATTATATCTATACGTTACATACACGCGCCACTTCCTTTAATTAACCGACGCAAAAACTCTCTGTCCGTTTTCCTGTTTACTGCGCGAATCTGATATCATCAGATACAACAATAAACATCCGGTGTGGAAAACAATGCCAGAGAGAGAGAGAGACGATTCTTTAAAGACGATTTGCGCATTTCTGTTGCAGGTGAACATCCGGCGGCGATGCAACATGGCGGTAGCTGCGGCGTGACACCGACCATTCTCCTCGCCAGCATCACCCTCATAGTCGCGAATCTGTTGAGGTGAGCAGCCGCGTCGTGAATCGCACGCCCTAAAGTAAATAACCGTTAATAGAAAGAAAGTTTATATTACACGTTTCATGAAAAAATAAAAAATAAAAAAAATAAAAAAAATGTCCGGGTGTGTAAACGCACGACGATCGATCATAAAGTGGCAATCGCGGAACGTCGCTGTCTCACGCACGCTGTGTGTGCACACAATTGCACCCTCCGGTCTGTTCGAGACGCGCGACACAAGAGCGAGTCACAAGAGCGGACAACAAAAGTGCAGTGGACTGACCAAAGCTCGCGATCTGTGTGTGCGTGTGTGTGAAGGACGCGGCGACGCAGTGGCGGACGATCTTTTTAGCACGTACGTTTTTAACACACGAAACTCACACACACACACACTCGCCTTTTTTTACACGAAATCATTGTGTTAAAATGTGCCTCGGCGAAAAATGCCGGGCGATTGATACCTTTGCAAAGGTGTGTCGCCGCATTTGAGTGCGTCGAAGAAAATCCGTGCGCGCGCGCGCGCGCGCACTTTTGTATTGTTTATTAAGAAAAAAAAAACCAACAACCGGCATTTCGAATGCGGCTCAAAAAACGAAAGGTGCGCGAAAGGTCACTTAACTTTTAGCGATAAAGGAACTGCTCATTCTGCGATCTCGTCGCGGGAACGCACTCTGTTAGGATTTGTATTTTAATTTACTCGAGATAAGAGAGAAGGCCTCTCTCGTAAATAAATCATTCCACGTAATGTTGTAACGACGGTGCTTCTCGGCGGAAGAAGATCACAGATCGATCTCCGACGTTTTTTCCAAATTGAATATATCGATGGCTGGATCCGTTCGATGGCTATACGATAATAATGACGATTATATTACACCGAAACTGAGTTTAAAATCCAACGCGACACGCAACCGTGTGTCGATCGGTTGCGTAATAATAATTTAATCAGACGCAAGACTCTTTGTACATATAAAAATATTGAGTGACGAACGTGTTGGGAATCGCCGTGATCTTTGTTGTACAGTGCAATGCGCGTGATCGCAGCGTCGTTCGATCTGGTTATTAGTTTGTTAATTAGAAAAAAATTGTTGTTTTTTGCGCTTGTCGGGCGCAATTTATCATCTTATTCATGTTGAATAATTTTTTACGTCTCGAATTACACACGCCGATAATTTTTCCGCTCGCCTTTTATTAAATATTTATTATCTACGCGAGAGAAATAATTACTACACACAGACAAGAAGACCGAGAGCGATTGCTGAAGCAAAAGCTGATGCGATGTTGATACGTTCAGAGAACTGTGAGAATAACTTATTGAGATATGGATTATAAATTATGGATGAGATTATATTTTCAATGTTTGCTATGTCAATATTACGGCAAGATATTACTTGCGATGGAGATCGACGTGGTGGCTGTTTGTGCTTCATCTCGATTCAGAGGGAATGGAATCCGTTCAAAAAATTGGAAGTTTCTTTATTGTGGAAGAAAATTTTCTTATTTATAGTTTATATTAAATACAAATTTTTATCGAACACGTTGTTGCAATTGCGGGAGTTTTTTTCTCGCGAAATTTTTTGCGTCAAGGTAGCGTAGATTAAAATCTAAATGCAATGTTATGTGATCTCTCTCCGCGAGACAACGCGGCTATTTAATTCTTTAATTTTATTTTGAGATACAAAACACATGTGGTTTTTGCATCCGAACGTGTTGTCTCATCGAGAAAGAGGTGATGTTCGCGTACACGGAAACAAATTAAATTTCCACATAAAATGTTACATTTTTTTTTTTTTGACAATTACTTAAGTGTGATATTTTAATTAATTAAATCTCTGCCTGCGCGAACGACTTGGTTTCTTTTTTTTACTTTGTACAAAATTTACAAAAAAACGTTTACGTGTCGAAATATAAATTGTTTCTCGAGCGTTTGCGAAAAAGTGTTTGCGAGGAGCGATTAGAACTGTATACGAGGTTATATATCCGACGAAGGTGAAGAACGAGAGGATTACAAGGACTGATCAGGTTAGTAATGAGATCGATAATAGATTGGATCTGTGTGTTCTCGATATATTTCTGTTTGTTTCTCGCGGGGATTTTAACGCTTAAAAAACGATACGCGCCGGATTCTTGCTTGTTTTGCATCTGTGTCGTTCGATAATCAAAATACACGTACGTGTGACGTAAAAACAATATTTCTCTTCTCTCCACAAACGCAAACACACACATACGTGTCATTTTGCTTACAGAAATTCGTTTACATATTCTGTTGTAAACGGTATTGTTAAAAAATCGCGTCAAACTCAAGATATTCTTCGGTTAATCAAAATACAGTCAACGATCACGGACAACATTACATTGAAAACAAGAAAAAAGACTATTAAACACGACGAGCTCGTGCATAGGTAAGTGAGAATATGAAAAAAGAGATAATACATATTTATACATACATATATATATATTTAAATAGGCCAGTAATAAGCGTTTGTTATGATAAAATTACGTCTCGATACGCGGAAAGTATACTTCGAACAATTAAAGTGTAAATATAAGAGAAAGAAAACGGTTTGTAGAGCCAAGACAGTTGTTTCAGTTCTCTTTCGGAAATTTTTCTTTACGCACCAATAAATTATCGACATCGATTTAAATTATCAATCTTGAGCACTTTTTTTTAATTACAGAACATATAAGTTTTAGATCTTTAATATTTTCGCGTGAATTACATTGCTCTTTTACGTGCAAGAGATTAACGATATATTACTCTCTGACAATGTTTTGACGTGTACAAAGCAACATTTTGGAGATAAACGAAAATGTGACTTACTGCGTTTTGCAAGCGAATCAAATAAGTCTGTACATAGCTATCGCGCGATTCCATGCTGATAAAAAAGTTTCAAATTAAAATACTGATATAAAAATCTCAGAGATTTCAGACTATCCTCTAGTTTTTATTAATATTAAATTACACGACGATTTTCCGATTTTTCTATAAAAAAAAAACTCTTCAATTACATTCGTTTATCTGCGCATTGCATTGAAAATTTTACATTAACCGAAAAATTTTCGAACACGCATTCGTGAGATAATGAAATACAATTTTTGTATCACTTTTCAGTTACTTTACATAGCCATATTTTTTTTTTTTTTTTTTATTCTCGAGAAAAGAACACGAGAGAGAAAGCAAAGAACCCTGAAATCTGATCATTAGATAATCCAATGTACGTAATATAGGATATAGCGGTAAATCACTAGACTAGTAGATTTATTACGACGTACGGAAAATGTATAACACGAGTAAAGAAATATATATCATAATGATTACTATGTTAAGACGGCGCAATTTATCTTAGTACCCATAGATTTTTTATAACAATGTAGCTCGAGGAACAAAAAAAAAAAAAAAAATTCACACACAAATTAGAATTCACTTGCCGTTGATGAGATCGTCGAGTGTTTCTCGCGAGTTTATTTATTTATTGCCGAACGATCCTCTTGAAATGATTTGTGCGAATTACGCGCAAACGAGTGTGGAGAAATTAATTGATATAATCGCGTGCGGTGAACGGAGTAAAATGTGAAAAAAAAAAAAACAATGTCAAGGTTTTTCAATCAAAAAAACGTCGAACGATATATATATATATATATATGTATATGCGGGAATCAAAATACAACCTGTAGTCAAACTCGGTTCAATCAAAAAAGTTTTTCACATTTTCGTGTGAAAAACTTTCATTCATTTCTCTGTTTCGGGATTTCTCAAACGTACATACATTGCGCTGTGATTTTTCACAGCGAGTACGTACACGGCTCAATTCTGTTATTCGATAATTTGTTCTCTGTGTACTCATACAAAAGTGATCAAACAGAAAAATATCGAGAGAGAGATGATGTATCTATTTGTGAATTAGATAACTGATATCCGGCGCGATTCGCATAATTACGGAATGTTGCACTAATATAGATAAGAGACTAGACCGCATTGTAAATAAAATTCATAATCGATGATGTATCATGTTATAGGGAAATTTAAGCATGAATCAAAAAAAAAATAAAAATAAAAATCAAGAAAAACTATGAAAAAAAAGCGAAAAGGCGAAAATAGAAATATTATTATTGTAAAAATATTCATCGACGTGAATATTGTTTCAATAAATGTAATGATGATATAAAAACATAGACTTTTGTTTGCTTCGCTTCTCCTATTCGACTCTTTTCATCTGGTGTAATTGTTTTTTCTCCGGCACACACACACACACACAGAAAATAGTTTCAGCGGACAATCTGTATTTTCGTAAGGAAAAACAGAAATTAAAAATGGGATTTTAAAAAATCGCAATAAGAGAGCAATTTAAATTTTCTATCTGAAAAAAATGGCGAATTCTGGATCGGACAATCGATATTTTTGTGAGAAAAATAGAAATTAAAATGGAATATAAAATCGCAATACAAGAACAATTTAAATTTTCTATTTTAAATGACAAAATTAAAAAAAAAAAAAAATATTAAGGCAATTATTGTCACAAACCATAAACATTTGTTTCCAAATTTGCCTATTTCTAAAACTTGTAAGCTTTTTATTAAATTCTCTGTCTCTCTCATATCTCCTTTGTATATGCGTATTTAAAATAATATATAATTTTTCTCTTTATGAAAACTGTGAGCAAAACGTTTTCTCACATGTGTACATATATAAAAATATTTATCTCTGTATTTAACGAATAACGTAGCTTTTAATTAGATACGAAAATTGCTGGTTTTAATTGGTACGCGGTCCACATGTACCGATTTTTCTGACGCATACGTTGCACACACGTGTGCGCCATGACTGGTTTTATATGCGCGCGGAAAATAGGCGGAAAAACAACGTTTTATATACGCGCATATTACCAACGCGGACCCATGCGTGATATAAGCACCTCTTATTTACCATATGCCGCCGTCGCGCACGCGACCGCTTCGAAAGTTGTGTCGCAGTTTCAAATTAACGAAACTGCGAAAATATTTATAGCGAAGTTGCACAAGTTACCCTCAAAAATGTCTTTAATGCTCCTTCCGACAAATTCTGCGAGCTAAATCGCAGATGTACACAGTTACACACAATAAATTAAAACCAATTAAGAGAAAGCGACGCAAAGTGTAACAGATTTACTATGTGAGCATTTTATCTCGTAAATAAGTCGTGACAAAGAAAAACAGAGAACAGACAATAGTCACATATATCCCGTTGTACGTTTAACGGACGCGGTCAAAACGCGGAATTGCAAGCGCCGAACAGCCATCGAGCGACTTCCGGACATT
Source organism: Pseudomyrmex concolor (assembly GCA_014839585.1). Classification (NCBI taxonomy): domain Eukaryota; kingdom Metazoa; phylum Arthropoda; class Insecta; order Hymenoptera; family Formicidae; genus Pseudomyrmex; species Pseudomyrmex concolor. The sequence continues at coordinate 32,205 of QVOB01027126.1, read as the reverse complement.
CCGAGGGCAGTGAATTCTCGCGCGCGCTGTCTCGCAATTTTTCTTTCGTGGCGCACGTGCATGTGTGATGTTTCGCGCCGGGCGGCGGAGGCACAGACGGAGAGAGAAAAAACTGCGCTGCATAGTTAAACCGCGCGCGCGGTAAAACCGGACCATCTACCTACTACGTATGTACCTTGCTGTTTCCAACTTGGCCGCCGTGACAATTAACGAACGGGCCGACGTGCTGTCGCGCAATTCCCCGCCGGGCTGCCGCGATTGCGCCCAGTCAAAACGAGACTGCGAGAAATCGAATGAACAACGGGGGACAACGGGACGCACGCGGCGCAGCCACGCGGATCGACAGAAATCGAAATTGTCGAGGAACGGAAATGGCGTTCGATAAGCGTATATCTTTGCGGGAAAAAAGCTTGCGACACAGAGTGAATGTTCTGGAATTCGAGGGAATTTTGCATATGACGCAAATCCGGATTCTTCTTTTTTATTATTATTATTTTTTTTTTTTTTTACTTTAGACGCGCCAGTTGACAGTTTAAATTTCAGCATGCAATTTCGCTTCGACACAAAAAATAACAATATTTTACACCGCGCGTTTTTCGGTTTCACATTTATAGTATCCCATAAAACAGGCGCACATATAGCAACATATATCATTACAACCCACACACACATACGCGAACACAAACGGCTTTTCTTGACAAAGACAAACTGCCGAACGTATTACCGCGGAAAGAACAAGGACATGCAAGGACCGCGTTTCTTCTTCAGCGAGTCGCGCAGTCAGTCTGCGTCGAACCAAGATTTTTTTACTCGCACAGCTAATTTTTCCTCTGCAGCTGGAGGGAAAAAACTAATTACTACCGCGAATGAAAATTGTTTACCATCTCGCCTTGGTTAACACTGAATTTAATTTCACCGTAACGAATAAGCCATAGACATTTCTCGTTTTTTCGCTAATCTTTTGCAAAAAGCCGAACCTGATTTTCTCTCTCTCTCTCTCTCTCTCTCTCTCTCTCTCTCTCTTTCTCTCTGTCGACCATCGAAATATAATTAAACGATAAAATATCGACAAACACAGTTCGACGTACGGCTGATATTTTATCGGGGCAATCTGTTAGTATCGTCGTTGAATGTACGCCGCGAGAATCGGAACGCACTACCTCGAATTATTCAATCAGATAAAGGAATCGTCAGTTTTTGTAGCGATATATCCACTTAAGTGCACGCAGGTTTTTAATAAGACAAAGAACCAAAAGTGAAAATATATACAAAAAAGATCTCTTTTATTTCACAAAATCTTAAGTATTCATAATAATATCCGGAAAGAAAATTGAATCGCAATGTTATCTCTTTTGATCTACCTGAGCGCGTTAACTTAATCGACGCAGCGGCGTCTCGCTTAAATGTCATCATAAGAGGCTTCTTGACTTTTTTCGATAAAGTCAAGATATCTGTAGACGTTCGTGTACACGTCAGATACGCCGAGCGCGCAAGGCAAGATCCAGGAAACGACACCGACCACTTCACCGTCGACAACGAGTGGACCGCCGCTGTCACCCTTTGAAAAAAAATATATATAATTAATTAAATATTTATATAAAGAGGCAAATGACGAAGAGTAGAGAAAACCGACCATTCGGAAATTAATTTAGTATCAATCGACGTTGCAAGTGACTCACATGACGTTCTTTTTTTTTTTTTTTTAATTTTTAACGAAGATATGTATGCATGTATAATATTTTCCGGATAATGCATTATGCATAAGATTAAGAGTATAAGAAACACTCACTTGACAAACACCTTGGCTAACTCTCTCCAGCGTGCATATTTGATTTTCATTGGTACGTGGATTTTTATGGCCGTATAAGCAGCGTTCTTGGCTCAGAACGTTCACGCTTAGCCATTTGAGTATCGGCGAAGTCGTTCCGTCTATACTGGTTTTTCCCCATCCGCTCACGATACCGCGCTTATCGCCGTTAATATGGTCCTTGCTCGCTAAAGGAATCGGACCCTGAATGTTGCTTATTCTGATCGGCAGTTCCAGCTGGACGAGCAAACATTGTGGCATAAAATGAACGAGAGTGTGTATGAAACTAACCGGCTCTCTGATTTTTTTTTCCACGCATTTCTCTCTTATTCTCTCTCTTATTCTCTCTCTTCATTTAAAAAGAGAATTTATCACGAATTTAACTTACGGTAATTACAGCGATATCGTCCTTCCAGCCGCTCTCTTTCTCGCCGGTATAGTTCGGATGTATCGCAATGCACTTGATCTTGTGTTTATCGCCGTAACCGTCTAATGTGGTGATTCCGGTTGCGACAGTCTGCCAAAAAGTCGAACGAATTTTAACACTTTGTTGGGATCGGCAATTACAAACAAAAAACAGATCGATATATATCGATTTGCGATATATATCGATATGCAATATATATATCGAAATGCGATATTATGATGTTTGCATAGACAAATCTTATTCCTGCTCTAAACGCTACTTAGTAGTATTACGTACTATTGCAACAAAAATATGTTACATCGACGCGATCTACGTTAAGTTTTTAATATTTAATATGATTTCCAATCAGACAATGCAAGAATTATTACAGCGAAAAAAGCATTTGTGCGAGCCGTTCAGATCTGAAGTGCCGATACTACCGTTTGAATTTTTCCTCCCAAAAAATTCGACAATCAAGAGAAAATTTTTTCATAGCTCGAGAGAAATTTCATTATGGTTCCGAAAATGGAATGTCGAATGAACGAAGTGGGTTTTTTTTTTATCCGATTTTTTTGGGGGGGAGGGAAATTGCAGCGCACAGCAATAGCAGGAGTAATGTATTCAATTACGAAAATATTTGAATAAAAGTCATTAGATATATCGCGAAAAAAACATTTCGGAATTAATTCGGCTCCATTAATGACAGAATTATATTCTTTGTGTCACCGCGCGATTACGTACCATGTCATCGGTGTAGAAGCTGTCGGCTACGCAATGAGCAGCGGTAAGAATGTGTCTGTCGCTAATAATGGTACCTCCGCAAAAGTGTTCGTCGTAAGCCTGAAGAGATACTTGGTATTTAAACTGACCGGGCGTGGCTATGTCACCGCCGACGATACGCTCGGGCTCATCGCAGTAAGCCTCTGTACAATGGAGACAACAAAAGGTTTATTTATTAGCAAATTTACTAAGTGGAAATAGATAAAAGTATTTAGTTGTTTAGTAAAAAAAATATAACAATAAGAAAATTGATTGTATTTTAACTTTCTTTGCGCGTATTGTCTTTATATCTGAGAAGTTATTGCAAGTTGTTTACTTACGCTGAGCGATAACGCCAACGGCGAGCAAAATAACTAACTTTATCATCCTCACCGTCGTCGCAAATCAAATCTAGATCCAATCACGAACTGGATGAAGAAGACCGCTCACGATTTTCTTTTATACATTTCGTATCTCTCTCTACATTCGGTCTCGCGACACTTGCCTCAACACTTGGCGTTTTGTTTGCACTTTGATCATGTCGCGTATTACATTACTCGGTCAATTGTTAAGGAGCATCTGTGTGTATCTCGCGAGGTTTAAATATAAAGAAGATACAAAGAAGATACAAAACCAAGGTGAGGCAATTAATTAACATTATTCGAAACTCGCGCTAACGCGCGAGACGCTTTTTTTTTGTTATCTAAAACAATATCTGCTTGAAAAATATTTGATTTTTTCAAAAAGTCGGATATATTTAACGCGCGCGCTTCACATCTTGTGCAGAACTAGCTTTGGTTTAGTTTATTTTTTTTCTTTAGTTCGGCAGCACGGAGAAAAAGCAATATCTGAAAAGTTAAAACACGTTGCTTTTACACACAAAAATAATTCTATTCGAAACCTATTATTCTCGTATAGTTTTTCTCGTTAGCACGTTTATTAATATATTGTTTTGAGAATGCACGCATTTGGCAAACACTTTTCACGCAAGTTAATAAACGAAAAACATCACAGTGTGTTGAAACAAACACGTTGTGTTGATGCGCTAGCTGAAAGAAATCTAAGAAAAAATGGTAGATTGTAATTTTTAACTTCAAATGCAAAATATGTATGAAATGACGTATGAAATTCAATTTCACTGAATTTTTTTGTCGAAAAGCGAAATCTCCATTTCCGCAGACGTTTCCGAGAGCGATAGTTTTTAACTGATATGTTTTGTGCAAACGCGTTGCGTGCGAGATGAATTTCGGCGAATCGGTCAACGAATTTTGTTAAAAGTCGATCGAACTAGTCTGCGTTTACGGGACAATCGCTGATGTCTCGAAGAAATACATTTCGAATGCAAATTTAAGGACATTTCACAAAATGCGAATTTATCGAAACTATTGAAATGTGCGTGTAATGTGTTTCAATTAAATTTTCGCGCGTTGTCATTGTGATTGATGAATCAATTTGTAATCGGCGAGCTGTTTCCTCTACAAAAAAAAAAAACTCTCGCTCAATCACCGCGTAAAAAGCAATACGTGAATTAAAATGTACTTTGTCGATATGCCCGATGTGTACTTGCGTAATAATCACATTGATTTGTTAACGTCATCGTCTCTTAAATGCGGAGTTGTGCGGAGAAAGGGAACTTTATAGAAGACGTAATTAATAGGCACTGCTGGTGCATTGCAAGTAGTGAAATGTGCGAAAACGCGTATATAAAATATTCCTCTTTGTGTACAGCTGGAGATGACTGGCGCGCTCTACTGCCAATGTCTTTATATTATCGCGTCCTAATTTGACGGGATCGATATCCGGCTTAATTGCGTAGCATAGAATTGCGCATCGCGCTTTGCTGAGAATTTGCGCGCGCGCGATGTTTATTTTTAAAAAACCATTTTCTTATCAGTTTTTTTTCGTATACATTTTTTTTTTCAATTTGTTGTCATTATCAAAAAAATTTCTCGTTATCGAGATATTTGTTCGCAATGATATGAAACTTGCGCAAATGCGAGGACATAGTATTTGTGCGCGTGTACTTAGCGCCTTTTTTTTTGAAAGATAAGTTTTTCGAGATATAGGATATTGAATGAGTCAGCATATAGTAAGTACGAATATTTCATGCACAAAGTCGTTGCGTAGCTTCTCATTTGCCAAGTTAAACGCTATTTGTTACATCTTTAACAAAATAAATGTATTTTTTATGGAATATTAAAAACTTAACGTAGATCGCGTCGATGTAAAATATTTTTGTTGCAATAGTACGTAATACTACTATACTAAGTAGCGTTTAGAGCAGGAATAAGATTTGTCTATGCAAACATCATAATATCGCATTTAGATATATATATCGCATATCGATATATATCGCAGATCGATATATATCGCAGATCGATATATATCGCATATCGATATATATCGATCTTTTTTTGTTTCTAATTGCCGATCTCAACAAAGTGTTACAATTTGATTAACCAAAAAGCAATTCATCCCGATGTAACTTTATCGGCGCATTACCAGCGATGCAATTCTCGCTTTACACTCGGTAATTAATGGTGAATTTGCGAGTTTGCCTTTGCAAAAAAAAATTGCTTAGTAACCAACCGATATGGAAGGTGTATATGGGACTGTCAAATCTTCTTGTATTTTTAGATAATTAAAATTAGAAAAAAAACACCCGGAAAAAAATGTCGCAAGAAAAATTCGAAAGAAAGTTGAAAGCTTATTATCCTGAAAATCGATTTTGAAATTATCTTTTGACTTTCATATTAGATACATTCGCAATATTTGAACAAAACAAAAAGATTCATTTTCATTTGATTAGTCTCGTTTAAAACTCGTTCATATTTTCACGCATAAAAATCTTGAATAGATCCCCCGAGTAAAACTCGCGCGTTTTTCATTATTACAATAAAACTTCGTTCTCGCAAAAGTGTTTAATCATGACGTGTGAGTTTCAAGTGACTCGTGAATAGTGACGCGGTAAAATCGCACTTTTATACCTTATTGCTGGAAAATTTGTGAAAGCTCGCATTTTCAGTTCAGCCCTTGCGATAAACGTTGACGTTCGTAAACATTTTAACTGGCCCAGCTTTCCGTGGCAATTTGCGTGAAAAGGATCGCTAAAAGCGAAGCTGAAATAGAGCGCGCGCGAGCGCTATTGGAGAGGAGGGATACATTCGTTTGGCCAACCGTTGTTTATTCGAAGCAACAAAGTTGAATTGCCCGTTAACAAAGCAAGATCGCAAACACTTTTTTTTTACGAAAAAAAACAAAAGCGGCCGCTTTTTTGTTTGAGTCACGCGCGGGGTCGTCGCGGATCTGCAAAAATTAACCGCCGTTTGTCCTGTCCGACGCTATCGAAACCTTCCCGACGATGCGCGGTGTAGCGTTCGCGCGCGTCGATTCACAGGGAAACGAAGTATACGCGGAAAAAAAATAAAATAAAATAAAATAAAACGCAAAGCTCGCGCGCTTACGCGCGTGATATATGAAATGTTTTCGGGTGAAAAAAAATCAATCGCATCAATTCGAATACGGCAAAAAAATGTACATTGAGCAAAAATCCGAATGAAGCTTGTCGTGCATAAAATTCCACACGTGTTTTGCCACATTGTAGCTTGTTCAATATTTAACATGTTTTATCCCGAAGGTTTGCATTATTATGCGATCTAGTACGATATTGCAAATTTTTCGCGGTAGCGCTCGGAGGATTGAATGTATTACACTGTGCGTTTTGCAGATTTTAAAAATATTTTACACGATATATATGACCATTGATATGTGCATGCCGATACGAGAGTTTTTAATTGCAGCGCAAAACGAGTAGTTAAAAATAGAAAATAGATATTTCTATTTGGCAACGCCTTTGTTTGAAACGATTGTTTTCTACTTACTGTCTTTTGAAAATTAACTCGCGATTTTTGGTTTTATTAATATAATATTTATTACAAATCCGAACGAGGCTGCACATTCGTACTTAAGATCACGCTTCGACGCACGATTATCAATTCAGCGGGTTGCATTTCGAATATAGTTCAATTGAGATCGAGTTTCCCCGTAATAGGCGGAATGGCGAAGCGCGGTATATATATATATATGTTGCTTGTGCGAAACCTCAAGAGTCACGTATTGAATCGTGTGAAACAGGACTCAAGGCTGTGTCTCTCAAGATTAACTTCATCCGAGTTCCTCAGCTGTATCGCGGTTGCAAATATGACGTCACGAATATCGAAGTGACTCTCAAGACCCAAGTATATTGAATCATATCACGTTTCGCGACTAGTTTCGTAGCTAAATTCGTAAGCAGAAAAGCGGCACGGTAAATGCCGGGTTTCGGCATGTATGTAATTAACGATTAAATGAATAATTCTCTAATCGCGCATCTGTAAACACACACACGTACGTTTGTATGGGATAAACTGGTGTGCGCGCCGCGGAAACTTAATTTGTCGAGTATTATTTACAATGATGTTAAAGTGATTCCGCTCCCGATAAAGCGCTAATTATTTAACGTATAAAACCGAGATACGCGACACTTGCGAGACTGTTTCACTCGCTTTAACTACGGACTCGCTCGTGTGTGTGACCTCGTGCCCGTCTAAACAGCTAATCCGATTTGTAAATATGTGGCTCGCGAGCGTTTAATCAAACAAAACCGCGCTCGTTTTCTACGCGAAGTTTGTTCGAGCGTAGCCTCACGCAAAAAAAAAAAAAAAAAAAAAAAAAAAAAATACAAACCGAGAAAAAAAAGCATATCTAGAACTTGAAATTAAGGATCGATCCCGAGAGGTTTTTGACACTCCGGCACGGCGGCACGTGCCCTCGAAACAACGTTCGGAGTGCACTTTGGGACGAGAGAGTCGCTGCTGCAACGGGCAGCGAAACCACCGCGTCACAATCCGTACTGCGGCGCAAATCCCACACGCTGAAAATGCCGTATATCTCCAACAGGTGACACGTACATCAAGTTGAAACAAAGAATACAAGAGATAAACGTTTGTATTTTTCTATTTTACTCCATCTTTCGCTATCTCGTTTGTAATTAAAAAAAAAAAAATATATTCTCCTTCTATTTTTCCGATCCATATGCGACGTAAAGCCCGACGCGAAAAGTACGAAGTTACCTTATACATACATCTAATTATCCCGTGTTATCCAACATTCAATGATATCCGAGAAAATATTGAATAAAAGCAATCGCGAGCCGGCTAGAGAGCAATCACGATCGGGCTGATCTTTAATTTGAGCGCAGGTGAAAGACGGGAAAGTGGAAGATACGCGAAATTTATCGTCGGCGGACGATGCCCACTAACGAATGTGTCCCAGAGGGGGTAGAACGGGTGGACAATGCAGTTTTCCAATTTTCATCCTCCCACCCTGCCGGGCATTCGAGCTTCTGTGTTCGACCTGGCCGGGCCGAGTTCCCCCGTCCTTTATCATCCGCTACCCGAACAATCATAAAGCATGTTGATTCACGATCCGTCGTAAATTTAGTGTTATTTTATTCTTGCTTTAGCGTCGCTTAAACGCCGCTTTTAACTATTCCCGAAAGCAACTCGAATCGTTGAACGCGCTTGAAATTATTTCGTCCGGTTTTTTTTTTTTTTTCGTTTTGATTATTGTTCGAAAAACATCTTCCGACGAGATTATCTCGCGCAATTTAATAATTGCTATTCTCACGTATTTTCTTTTGTTCTCCTCTTCGATATACGAGATGCTTAATATTGATGCGCGTTTAAGAAACTTTATTTTCGCACTCTTAAGTTCTTTTTAAGAAAGCAGTTTCGAGAAGACGTATCGTTGTAAAATGTTCCGAGTTTCAGGACATGCGAATAGCGCAATTCGGATCTAGATACACGTTAGGATGTTACGTAGCAGCCAACTGGAGTTTTACACGGAGTTGGAGTATACCTCTTTTGCCGGGGAGAGAGTGACAGTTATATACGATTTACACTGGGAGAGAAAAGCTGAACCGGAATTCGTTCCGGGAACGATGAACAAGTAAAAGGAACGGTCGGGACGGGACAACAGGAGATTCTTTTGCAAAAGAAAAAGAATTAGCGCTACTGGCGCTTCTGACCGAAAAATGTGAAAAATACAATGAAGCATGTTTCCAACGGAACCCTTTGTTAAACGGAATCTCTTGTTTTCTGTGAAAATGTTTTCGAGTCCCTTGTGAATAAATAAAAGGGAACATTTTTTATATTACAATTACGTACGTGATTTAATTTTTTCTAAAAAAAAATAAAATAAAAGCGTGAAGTCCAGTGGTAAATAGCGCGTTTTCTCTTCTTATGACGTTATCCCTTCCAGACACCGCTCAACAACCGTAAAATCGTCAGTAACGTCGGTTAAAATAATTCGCCTTTCACGACAACAAATATTTAAAAGATAACGAATTTCGTATCGACGTATCTACGAGTAAATTGAATCGTTCGGCGAAACGCGCGCGAAAGTGACGCACATTGAATTCCGATCGGCGGAATATACACGTACTTGAACAATTCTTGCGTCGTGAGGAACAATGCGACTCCGTATTATACAAAAGCGCGAAAAAAAAAAAAAAAAGCGCGCGAGTTAATGCGCATTCGTCGCGTACGTTCGTTTCTTCAAATCGTTTTCGTCTCTTCTTTGTTCTCTCGCCTCCGCGATCAAATATGTAATCTCACTTGTCACGCGAAACACGGCGGACTCTTTTTGCTTATTTGTTATACATAACATATCAAAGTGCTGAGAGAGACAGAGAGAGAGATAGAAAGTTAACGGCGTAGTGCCGGCGGTATAGAATTGCGAATTTAGAGAGAATTATGTCTTCAGAATTCGCGACAAGAGAAATTGCCATCTACTGTGTAACGCACACGTTCCTGCATTTAACAAATTCGAGTGTGCGGGGCACACGATGTTCTCTTACATATCGGAATGAGCATGAATAAGTGAACACCGTCTTATTTGATATTTATAAGAGAAGCTAACGCATAATTCAGCAGCGATTATATGTCATGTCTGAGTTTGCTTCGTGCAGCAGCGAGATGTGTCTCTCGAATCAATCATCTTTACACTAAATTGTATATATAAAAAAAAAAAAAAAACAATTGTTTCTAATAAACAAAATAAAAATTCATACTTACATTAAATCGGGACGTACTTACGTTATCTCTCGCAGGCTACAATCCGAGAGTTCTCTTCGGCTTCTGACGAGACATATATATTGTGCGATCAATGCTGACAGTTTTTATGCAATTCACGACGTGTTCTTCGAGTTTTCTCGTACGAAAGAATATATAAAGCGCGATATATGATATTTATCAAATTACGTTTGCATCCTTTGGCGCGCTCCGTGCGCGGCCGCTTTAATCTCATTGACTTTAAGAGCCCGCGCTCAAAGAAACACCGTGAATTGCCAGAGCGAAAAGAACGTTCCGGAACATTGAGATCAAATGGAGTATCGCAGGTCGTTTAATGAATTATTTGCGAGCGAAGCTCGACATTTACGGGACAGTAGTAGCACACAAAAAATTTTTGCTCAAGACATTTTATTATTTTATTTATTTATTTTTTTTTTCAATTCCATCACCATTTGTGTTAAATTTCCTTAAACTACTACTTGTCATCTTTTTATAATAACCGAGTATAATTTTATAAAAACCGAGAGAGAGAGATACAAAACTTTTTGTATCTCTAACGAAAGTAAAACTGTTGGGAGATTTTTTGAATTGATATCTACCTCTTCTCGTTCCCTAAACGTATTTATATTTTTCACACAAAACTTTTTTTTTTATTCAGTTTCTCGGTCGCATTACACGATCTAATTGCGTTTATAATTGCTAATCTAATTTTACTTCGCGATAAAACTCGTAAAATTTAGTGGTTTGTAAACTCTTGTCTATATCCCATCAAAAACTTATAACAATCTACGTACGTATAATAAAACTAAGATTCAAAAGATATATTTCCTCCAAGCTAACTCAAGCTTCGTATCAATATTGTTTTCGTCCGAAAGTGTGTCGTACCCTCACACGATTCGCGCAGAATATTTATCAGATATTTCGCAATCGCATTATCCCTGAATTATGAATTTAACAGCCATCTCATCCTCGGCTATGTATTGCTGGCGTTTCATATAAATATATGGTTTCCCGGAATCTCTACACACAAAATCTTATCTTACGATCTAAATCGGCTTGGTCGCGTTTTAGGTACATTTCAGCGTTTGGAAACGACAACAAGTAAGCGTGAAATACTGTCTGGATGTGGTGCGCTAGTGCAAGAAAGTTTGGCGGTTTCGCGCGAGTATTAGAAGCCACGAAAACGGAAGCAGAAGTCCGGGCCAGTGCCTGACGCCACTTCCGGAGGAGACGTATCCGGCGTCACGTTGCATGGCTTCCGTGCGTTCTCCTGTAACAGAAGGGCAAAAAAAAGAAGAGAGAGAGAGAGAGAGAGAGAAAGGGAATCAAGTGTCAGTCGTCAGCCGTACGTGTATATCGCGGCGGATATCACGTAATTGTCGTATGAATATTTACGAGCGCGATATCGAATTAACGCGGCTTCAGCTTGATGTAATCTAATGAGCGTCATATCGGTAAAAGCGTCTCGCAGACGTTGAAAAATTGCCGTATTAAAACGTTAAATCTCCGGATATCTCTCGCGCGTGTATGTTGGAAGAAATATACACATATATATATATATATATATATATATATATATATTATACTCGTATATAAAATATATATATGTTATCTTGATACTTTTTAAGAATAATGACACCACCCACTCAACTCGTAAATCAACGTCGCTTCAAGATTACGGGATTATGGGTTTTACTGCGAGTTACAAGGGATCCATTAATTATTGCGTTGTTTGAGGGATGTCGATACGTGTTTCTACATCGTTTCTTCATTCTCCGCTATTTAAGCTCCGACACAATGTTGCGTCGATCGATGCAACGGCAATGCGTTTAAAGGCGTCGCGCCGCTCAATCAATCCGAATTATCTTTGTACAACAGTTTTTTAAATCGACAAAAAGTTATTGCACACCGGTTATTGAACGCCAACATACGCATATTGTTGGACGAGAGATGTGACGTCGTAGCTTCTGCAAGAATTTAATATCGAAGCGCTGGAAACATCGATGACCGTTCGTCGTCGCGAAAAAAAAAAAAGAAATCGCAAATAACAATCCCGAGACCTGTGTGTTATCGCGCGCGTAAATTACTTCGCAACGATGTTAAACGCTCTGCGCGCTTTGATCTCGCGAAAATCATTTTGCGTTTTACGCGCATTGAGAAACGCGTTCAATCGCGTGCGTCGTTTGGCAAGAAAGTAGTTAAAGTCTTAATGACCAAGAAAATCTTACCTTCTCGAATTCCAATCGCGCCCTCATTGCGGCTCTTCGCGACCAACGCTTCTCTTGAGCGAAGGCACGGTAACGGGTACTTCATTTTGCGCTTTTAATAACTTCTTCTCTGATTATGCGCAAGCTCGATCGTTTAATTACGACGGCCAACTCACGCGCGACTGTTATTATTATTTTTTGTTAAAGTTCTCCACAAGGATTCGATGAACTTGCTCGAATTACTTGCGTGTCACACTCCTCGGCTCGGTATCGCAACATTATTGCTGATCAAAATGACGCTTGATTTGAGTGGCCAATAGTAGTAACCGACCATATTAGACCGGCCTGTGCACAAGTGCCGCCGGTCGAATTCCATCTCGATAAACCGCACAGTATTCAGTAGCGTGAAGTATCGATATGATCGGTCATACCGCACGAGCGCCACATCATCAATATTCGACCAACGTCTGGGGGGTTCGCGCGCGCGTGTGTGTGTGTGTATGTACAAACTCACTAGCGTGTCCGATTAATTATTAATTTCTTGATGCGAATCACACAGCGCAGTACGGCATTACGAGATTTAAATTCACTTCCACGTGCGAGTCAATGCGAATCGATTCAATACCAATTGTGCGGACATATCCACTTTATCGGTCTGCGAAGAATTTTTAATAAGTTTTTTCCGCACGCGTTACAAAATAAATCATTTCGATAATTAATTTTGACTTTACCTCCCCTCGCGTATGCGCGCATTGTGCTGTGCCGTAAGTATTGTATTGTTGATGGCAACCTGTTGAAGTTTCCGATAAACGTTCCGCATTACCTGCACGTTACATCGAAACGTTTACTTGATAAAGCGTTAATTATCAGAGCAGAATTCGATGAGGATCGGTAACGATCGGTTGCGCGCGCTATCAATGGCGATATCTCTAGAATTCGGGCGACAATACACGCATGCCTGCGTACAGCCGGGTATGCGTTCCGATCAGGTATTCGTACGAAAGCCACGTCATTAACCGTATGAATCGCATTTACAGGCGACCACCCCTCTATGTGTATGTGCGCCGCGGCGTGTGAGCGCGTGTCCGTACGTGCGTGTTCCGGGAATGCAACACGCGCACGTATGCGTGGCGCACGTGGCACGCATACGCGTCATAACTGTGCACGCGCATGCGTCTCTCTCACGTCGGACAAGCAAAATCTCTTTGCACGTGTGTGCGTCGTTCTGTAGAGAACGTCGCCCGAGAGATCTATCGCCCGTGATTCGTGATCGCGCGCACAAGGCAACACTTGACGGTCGATATCTATTTAACATCTCATGAACAATCCGGCGATGTGCAAACCACGTACGCGTAATCGTATTGCCGCGACCTCAGCGGCGGCGGCGCACGTGGAGAAAAATACATTACACGCAACTATTTTATTAGAAATTTATCCAACATTGCGCGTTCGTCGAGGAGATTACGGTTGTGTATTTTTTTTTTTTTCTACGTACGTGCGCGTTTTTTCCGATTAAAAAGACAGAGCAATATTCTCCTCGTTAATGTTTTATTTTGTCAAATATTTCGGAGCGGATCTTTCATTATTCATTGCCGCGCATATATCCCACCCGCGTAAGCTTTTCGAAACCTCGGTCGCGTTATATTATAAAATAACAGACTTTTAATTATAATGGGATTGATTATCGAGTTTGAGAGAGTGCGAAATTAAAAATTAATTTTTAATCTGTGCAATGGCGAGTCGGCGAGGGTGTAGCTAAGCAAATAATTTCCCTCGTGAGTCAATAAGCTTTTTTTTCCCTGAAACGACCGACTTAGAAGACAGGGAAGAAGTACGCGATTGCTCGGTTCAAACGAGTCAAAAAAAAAAAAAAAAAATCGCAATGCAATATTACGTATCGGCAAATATAATTATCGGACAACCGTAATAGTTGCTTCAATCGTGCGTTAATTTCATATTCGCAGTACGCGTGCACAGTTTATAATTGCCGATAGGATTTTTTTGTTTCACTGAGCGCACCGACATATACAATAGATAAGCGCGGACGTGTTTGCATTTAAGGCAGCGCGAAATCATTGTGATTTACGGGCGCAAAAAGTTCGCGAGTAAGTTGCACTTTAGCCCGTCCGTCCGTCCGCCCGCCTTTGCCGGCTCCTTAGACACTGTCTCGGAAACTGTCCGCTGGTCTCGGAGAGTTAAACGTCGTCTGAACGTCGAGACGAACAAGCGCGAAGTTGCATAAAAATGGAGATCTTGAGATATAATGGACGCGCGATTTGTTCTTTATGAGAGATTTACGCGCACGGTCGGAAAACACACTTCGTAACATAGTTCGCTGACACAGATCTCGAATAGGTCATTATCGCGCGAAAAAAAGAAAACGGAAAATTAAAATATCACAAGCGTAAATCCGATTTTACCGATCCGTTGTGCAATCCGCGCGATATTCGCGCCAATATCACGGCGATTTAATCGGCTCGATGAATATCTCCATCTATTAAAGTGCGTATCGCGCGATATAAATGAATAGAGTCCGCGCAAAAACTCTCATCGCGCGACGGATGAAAAAATTAACAAGATCCGCAGGTGGATTTCACTTCGCTCGGTTGTGTATTTCGGAACTATGGAGATTTAATAATATCGCACGGTTAAGAGAACACGCGACGAATCTCCCGCGAGAGGAACGGAGAGCAAGATAAGGTGCGAGAGGAGAGAGAGAAAGAGAGAACGGTTCCAAGAGAGAGTTCGGAGTCCCGGCTATAAACGACAGTCTGGGGAGCCGTTAGGTATTAAACTCTCTGCAAACTTCCGCAGTCCGTCGTGCTCGATATATATTTAAAATATCCTGCGAGTATGTCCATGAATCGTCTGGACTTGAAGCCGGCGACGTAGCGAGGCACCAGGGATTCGCTGAATGTCGGAAAGTGATATTGTAACTCGCACGCCACACAGGCACACAGAGACAACTGTGTGTGTATGTGTGTGTCTCGATTTACAGAAAGATACTTAACTCCCGCTTGCTTACTTCTGTCTTTGATCGATTCTTCATCGACGTTTTCCGTAACGTCGCAAATATTCGCGATGTATATAAATGTCATCCCGTCGATCCAGAGAAACTATGCAAAACTGGTTTCGACGACGAAAAAAAATTTCTCAAGAATTAAATACGACTTGCCGCCACTTTTTTTTCAAGATACCCTCGAAAAGTCCGCAGTCACAGTTGCGAGACGACTCGAAGCGGGCGGCTCGGAGAAAAAACAACTGAAAAAAAGAGAAACAAAAGGAAAGGAAGAGCCGCCCGTGAATCGAGATAGTGAAATTAAAAGAGGTCAAGAGAGAGAGAGAGAGAGAGAACTTCTGACGAAACCCCTTGATTCTCCTCTTGGGCCATTCGGGACGGGATAAGCTTCCCGCGAACGGAACAGGATCCCGCCGCTTGGTGCACAAGCAGCGTGAAAACTCGGCGATGTGCAATTAGGAAAATTGAACTCCGTCGTAATTAACTTTCTTAATTAATAGAATCGGGGAATCGTATCTTTAATCTGACCGACCATAAGTGCCGCGCTGCTCGAGTCTGACAAAGGAGAGAAAGACGGGAGTCTCGCGGGGGGTGTAGTAGTACGCACGAGGCCAGTGGAACTCAGAGAAAGAGGTGCGACGCCAGATAGAAGAGGAGGACAAGGGGATGCAGGTGAGGGAGGCGGAGGGGGGGGAGGGTGAGACACGGAACTGCCGCAGGAGATGGCGACGTTGACTGCGAGTCCGGGATGGGGAGTCGCTGTAAGTTTTGATATATGCGCGACATTATTTACGATCGCATAAGAATTAGTTCAGACGGCCGCCAAAGCCCATCCTCCTACCTCCAGAAGGGCAAAAACCGCGGCATCACCAGCCGCGGACTGCAGGCAATGCCGATTTCGAGAACGTTTTTGCGCGCGATGCATTGGCTTCCTCAAAAGTCCCGTTAAATCCCGCGCCGCTTTCGACAAATCGCGCGCAAATGGCGCTTCTTGTTGCACAAATGCTCGACGGAAACGTGAAGCGGATACTCGAAGAGATGACTCACGCAACGACAAAAAGAGCCCGCCTTGCATGCGCGATTTCGGTCAAACGACGGACGGTCAAATCCGCGAATGTGTGTTAAGCAAAATAAGCTTACTGATATTTACGAGATTTTTGCATTAATTTTTTTCGTCGTATATAATCAACTTTTATTAATTATCCACTGCCAGTACGCGTCGGTATTTTAATTAGTACGGCGTTTATTAGTCCAAAGATGAAATTCGTATCGATCGCCCGAGCCAAAAACTCGCGCAAAAACGTTTCAACTTGTAGTTTGAATTTTTCTCTCTCTCTTTCTCTCTCTCTCTACGAGTCTCGCGTGGCGCTTTCATATTTTCGGTGCGCGTCCGCTAAATTTTTAATCGAATCAACACCCGTTCCAATAAAATCCAATAAAATACTTCTGCCCGTGGGTCTCGTTCCATTGTACGTAGGAATTTGGAAGTTTTAACCGGTGACGCAGAGCTTTTTAACGATCCAACCCGATTCAACCCTTCTAATTTCGCGAGCGAACAATAATTATCAGTCCGCGAGCATCGACGCCCGATAATTAATCGTTCAGGATCATCAATTATATCGCGAGTGTGTATTCCCCGAGACGGCGGAAAAGTTTTCCTCCTCATCGCGTTCCTCGATGAGATTGAACGTAAAGTTTTGATACGATCTCGCGCTGGATCGACGGTTATTGTACGGAGCGAAACCGTACGCTGCCTCGGAAACCAGTTTTTAAAACTGTTCCAGACGATTCTCGAGGAATCACGGCGAAGTATTTACGACAACATTGCAATTGTATTTTCAATCCCACGCGAGCGGGGATATCATCCACGACCGAAAGGGAGCAAAATTCTCCCCGTCGCATTTTATCGTTCGCATCATATTGTTTTTTTTTTTTTTTTTGTCGACCGATACGCGAATTGTTGATTTCAATCGAAGAGGAGTCGCGCGCGCGCGCATGATGTTCGCACGTCAGTCCGGAAGTAGTATTTTCGTGTCGGTGCGTTCATAAAAATGCTCGCTGTTCCGTTTAATCCCCATCGGGATGGCACTTCCTTCAGACTCGTCCGCGCCGATAAACTCCGCGCGAATTCGCAATCTGCGAAAAAAAAACTAGAAAACGAGCGGCCGGACTTCTGATTTATCGTCCGAGGGGGAGGAACGAGGGTGGCTCTCGCGTGGAGCTCCGCCAGTAGAGCTCTGTACCTATCGCACATGCCTGCGGTTGATGTATCGCGCGCGATGTATACACGTGAGTGAAGTGCTATTGCAAAGTGACTCGGAATCAAGAGTACGGGGATTCAGTTTTCGCGCTGCGAATATCAAAAACTCCATTATGCTCGCGCTGCGGAGCGCAATTCTTTTCTTTCTGAGCTGTGACTAGAATTTTTTGAGCGGACAAGCTCAACGCACAAGCTCGGTGTGACAAATTGTCGCAATAATCGTCTTCGTACGTCGCGCGAAAGTAAATAAAAAAAAAAAAATAAAATAAAATAAATAAAGTGCAAAAAATATATATATTTTCTTTTTCGACGTGCAAAATTTACGCCGGTGTAACGAAGAAATGTTCATTTTATGCGGCTCAGCTCTCCGCGGAGCGAATTAATTCTAACGTTCTCCAGGAGATTTGCTTCAACACACAAACACACACACACACACACACACACATGAAGGTCCCTAACACGGGAATAAGAGTGCCTGCAGTATTTATATCGTGTTTACCACAGTATAAATAATAATAAGAGATTTTGAGGTAAATTACGTATAACGTTATTATCCTTCCCTCACAGTTTTACGTTGGGTATTATTCTATTAAAACGTGATAAGCTACTTATATCAGCGCAAAACATTGCATTCTTACAAAGTAATTTGCTTTTTCGTTAGTTGCAAATACTTCGAAAAACAAAACTGAGCGCACAAGACACTTGTCTTGTCGAACCTCTAATTTCTAGAAAAATATTTTTATATTGTATATAAAAAAAATTGGAAAATTTATATGTAACTTTATTATACTTCCGAGTCTCGAAGGCTTGCGCGATATATCCATTAGGTGTATGTGCGCGATATTCACTTCCATGTAGGTACGTACTTCTCGCCGCGGCATTTACGTTCGATATCACTATCGTAAAAATCGCGCGATGCACTTGGCTTAGTTACCGCCGGTGCTTTCCAACGGGCGCGGGCGCATAAACCGGCGTAAATCCGCAATCTACGAGGCCGCGAGTCGTCTAAGTTCTGATTTATGGTCGCACGGGGCACGTTTCGCGTGCGGATAGACACAGCGGGGACAGATAGCGCATGGCTGGAGCCGCGCACGCGTGCATCACGACCGGGGAAAAATGCGACGCCACCTCGGGCGGCGCTTCCTCTCGCAATAATCTCCGAAGGGAAATTCACGATAATAGGGACTACAACCGCGTGAATTTCCGCATGCAAGCGTCCCCCGCGCTGCGTCCTCCGTCCTCTCTCTTCGCTTGGTTTGCTCGTCCTTTTCCGTGCCATTCGCGCTCCATTTCAGCCGGCGTGTTCTCACACACTTTTCGCCGATGCTTTCATAATTTTCGTATATTTTCCCGCTCAGCGCTCAGATTATTTTTCCCGCGGTCTCTCCCCCGTGTTTCTTCTCTTTTGGCGAATATGATATGCGCGCGAGAGGAAAATTCCCGAAGATGTTTCAACTTCTTCGGAAAGAAGAAAACAGCTAACGGAAAAATAGATATCCGAAATTCTATACTTAACACGCTGAGAAATGCGCGCTAAAAATGGGCGATTTATAGGCGAGAGGAAAGAAATAAACAGAAAAATCTTATCTCGTTGACGTATTCTTCTTCTTTCCTCGATTTTATCGGCTGTGTTTAAAACATTCATTCGTTTTTCTTTCTTTTTCCGCATCTATTCTTTCAATTTCCGAAAATAAAAGCAAAACAGATACATTGCGCAACGGAGCTTGAACGGAGAAAGAGAGAGAGAGAAAGAGAAGAAAACGCGAGAATCTCTGCACACGCCCTCGCTCATCTCTGCGAGTTTCTTCCTTTCTCTCGAGAGGTTCCGCACTACTCGCTCTTCGTCACCTTCGTTCCTTCTACCTGTGAACCCGCAATTTCTCTCCATCCGCGATTCCTCGTCCCACGGACATTTCCCCCCTCCCTCCCCCCATTCTCGCGCTCCAAGAATACACGCGCGCTCCCGAGAGCGAGCGAACGGTCTTCCGTCTTTTCCACCACCCCCGCCTTTCGCTTTTCCCTCCCTCTGGTCTTCCGCTCCTTTTCATCCGCGCCGCGCGGCGACCGAGTGGCTGAGCTAGACAAATAGCTCCGGCGTGAAATACCGCCGCCTCTTTAAAACTTTAAAGTGTTTCGAGTAATCCTAAGGCACGACTTTACATCATGAGTTGTACCCCGCGGAGGATACGCGCAAGAGAGCGCGAGAGGAAATGGAATATCGGCGCGCGCCCGCGGTGAGCTTCCGGCACATCCGGCGACAGCCGGAGATTTCCCGGAAGATTACAAGACGCACAAGTGCACTGTCATTATTATTATATCATCGCGTCTCGTAAAATGTAGTATCCGAGTTAGCGCAAAAATTCTTGTTTCTTCCGCTTTGTTCTGTCATTTCGAGCAGAAAGAAAAATAAAACAACCGACGACCACGTTCGTCGCGCGCGTCTGCTGATCTGACACTGTCATCGCCGTATTATACGAAGCGTTTTGTAATAAATTTATTTGTTGAGGGCAACACTAACCTTCTTCAACGATCAAGGTGACACTGTCAGATCGACCCTCCGTCGGCCTGCACGTGTAGTTTCCGACGTCGTCTTGCGTCACCGCCGCCAGGATCACCATGGACTCCGTATTCGCCGCACCCCTCACGGTCTCCACGGTTATTCCTCTGCGCGCCTAGATGGTAAGTAGACGAGAAAAGAAGCGACGAAGTGAGTAATAGAGTGTTCGAAATGTTATATTACAGAATGCCAAGTTTTTGGATAATTCCTGAATTTTGTCCTCGCTCGTTTAGCGAAATCTCACACACGCGCGAATCTCTGAATAAAAATCGATAAATCTCTTTTGTTTCTATAAATGTATTGTAATATGAAGATATTGCACAGTTGCGCGCTATTCGTGATGTATTTATGATAAAACTTCGGAGAAATACGAGCTCTCGCCTATCGCATTTCGCGCGTGTATCAAATGCAAAAAGATACCGCGTGCTCGTTACCACTTGGATTAATGAAACAAATGTGAATTTTCGTGCGTGTTACGTAAATTTTTTTTCTTTTGTTTTGTTTTTTTTTTTCTTGTTTTTTAGTTTCTTTTTTTTTTTTAATTAGTAAGTTTTAATAAATCAAGTGCGGAAAAAATAAAACGAATGTTTAGAATATTGTTATCGGCGAAGGTACAAAGCTTTTTCCCGATCGATGCTGCGAAAGACGTCGCGTGCTGACGGGGCGCGCCAGTATTTCATTGTGAGCCGCGACGCGATAATCGCCGACGCGGTCTTCGCGACAAAACCGCGCCGTCCGAATCGATCAGTCCCTTCCCATTAGCCGTCACTCGCCGCGTATACACGCCGCGCGAAAGAAACAGCCGACGCAGGCTACCACGCGAACAAAAATGTGAAAGACACGACAGAAACGAGAGCGATATGATCCACATCTTCTCTCGCGCGCGGTCGACGCGGGAACGCGATGATATACGAGCGTTCCGTTTTTTCCTTCCCCTCCTCCGCCCCGTCTCCCTTCGATTCCCCCGGTCGTCAAATAGAAATTTCATTAAAGCCCGGGTATCCAGCTGAGGTTGCATTACCTGGAATGTTAGGAGTTTGTTATCCCGAAGCCATTGTACACCCCTGATGGGACGGATCTGATACGGCGACGATATGACGCACCTCAGGGTGATCGTTGAGCCCGACGGCACCCTTTGCTCCTGGGGACCTATTATGTCCGCTACCGGCGCCGTCGACGGTGACCACGTGATACGACCACCGACTAGCGAATTTCCCGACCGAATCTCGGAATATTCAAATGGAATCCTCGCGGAATCCTATTTGTATCAACACGCAACGATCTCTCAGATCAAATAACTAATTGACCGAGCGAAAGAGAAGACTTTGTACGAGTTTTATAGACCGCCGTGTTCGGTGAACAAACACGTTGATCATTCAACTTTGAATTTCTATAATGTCATTTATTTCGCTCTCCGAATTGCAACTCCGCGAGCGAAAATGCTCTCGGATTTTCTTGCGTGACACATTGTCTACTTTGTATTCGTAAAGAGGCTTTTGTTAAATCTCGGCGATGTCGAAACGGTGCGAACGATGTGCGAACAAACGCAGCGGCAGCGGCGGCGGCGACGCGAAAAAAGATTTGCAACTGTTTTAATTGACAACGTCGTGGGGACGAGCGCGCGACGTCGTCGTATCGCGAATACTCTCTAATTGACGCAATCCGTTCCGGGTTTTTCATATCACGGGGGGAGGGAATTAACGCACTAGACCCTACCCTACACGCGAGCGAAAGGAAACGCTCGGGCAACGCGAAGAGAGGGAGAGTGGAGGCCGCTTTAGCCGCGCGCGCGGCCATCAAGAACACTCGACGAATGTTATGCAATGATTTTAATTAATGCCAGCGTTATATCCACTTTCGTTGCGCCGCCGCCGACGCGGCACAAAGTAGAGTACGCTGAAGTAGCAAAAAACGCATAGTATAACACGCTCGCACGTAGATATACTGTCAAGCTTGTACATTTTTAATTTAGAAAGCGGTGTACAGCGGAGAGAGACAAGTACTCGTTTAATGCGCGAACCACCGCGCGCCGCCGCCCGTCGCCGCCTCCGTTCCCGCGACCGCGCGCATCAGCTTTTTACAAAGTGTATACCGTAGATTACCTCCGGCTCGAAAACTCTTCGGCTCCCCATTACACATACGATAAATTGCGAAAGAGCTTCATCCCCCCTTCCTGACGTATAACGAAGCCTCATTTTCCTTTTACAATAGCGTCGTATTCTCCAGTTGCTATTTGTCGAGAATAATGCGCGCGCTTCGCTACTTCCTTTCTGGAGTCAAGACTCTGGAAATATCATATATATTCTTCACAAAAAGAGAGTAGCGACGTATAATTTAATTGGACAATTGAGATACACCGAAGGTGCATGCGTGTGCGTGATGTGTGCATTTATTTATTTCGAAGTAAACTCGCTTCGACATTACCTGGAGAATGTACGTTTTAAAATAGTGAACGGACAAGAGGTTCGAAAAAGCATAAACTACTTTATCTACTTAAGACCGTCGAGTTTCTTCGCGCGAGGGGAGAATTTCAGTCAGCTTTCCGTTAAATAGAGCGAGAATCGTCGGAAGTAATAAAGATATTTGAAACAATAAGCTTGTATTTTTGTTTTTTTTTTCTTGCGAATAAACTTTAGAAAAAAGAATTCACCGAATTAATTTGTACTTCCGATAATTATCGGAAATTACATATTCTCCGCGGTCGTCGACGCAAGGGACTGCGTCTTGAGAACGAATTAATAATTCATCATTATCTTCGAGGGAGAGAGAGAGAGAAAAACGCGCCCTGAAAGTAGGGTTCTCTGTCTCTGTATAAAAATATCGAGGCGCGTATACATTATTCAGGACAGGAACTGCGGCCGAGACTCATTTAGCGCTCGGCCCATTCCCTATCCCTTAGAACTCTGAACTCTCTCGTGGCCGACGAAGAAAAGGATACGAAGAAGCCGCGGCGGGACCGCGGGATTAAGGATAATCCTATTAGACTTAAATGAATCCGGCAACGACTGCGTTTCCTCTAGCGAAATATTATGTTATGCTGTTATTACTGTAAACTCGCTCGCCGACGTTTCTTTCCGCGGGTCCCGCCGTTCTCGTCTTTTTGTTGCCGGAAAACTTTGCGGATAAATTCTCTCGTGGATCCTCCCCGTTCTTTTCGAGTGGCAATTCTTCAAAAAAATAAAAATTTCGTATGTCGGGTGTATCAAATGTGGACAATATAAGCTGCGCTTTAAAAACGCGCATCTTTGTGTGTTTGTTTTTTTTTAATACGACAATCGTTACTTATAAAAAAAAAAAAAAAACAAGTTATTTTTCTATTGTAGAACACGAGGAGATGTATAAAGGGAAAATATTCCGAGCACGCGCGGGGGAAAAATTTACCGCGCCATTACGTCACATTATTATTTGCATACACGCACGGCGCGCGTTGAATTTTCCTCCTTTTGCTTTGTTTCTTCCTTATTTATCTGTGAAACTTCGACAATATAGCTGGCAGCGATCTGCGACCATCTTTACGTCCCGCGTATATCGCGGGACAACAGCGAGAGCAAAGTTGGCGCGAGTATATTTATTAGTCGGGCGAAACTGCGTGGAGAGAGAGAAAGAGAGTGTTCTCTAAGCGGAGAGAAACCGAGGAGGAAGAGAAACGCGTCGTGTGATACGCGGAAAGAAATATTCATGGCCGCAACTTCACTATTAAAGTGATGGAACTACTTGAAACGGCTCGAAGAATATTCAAGTAGAATGTGCCCCTCGAGAAATAATTAAACTCTTTCTCATTCTCTACCTCATACACACGCACACAGACACATTATGTTTTGTGAAAAATTCCGTATATGTATGTTCGCGAGATAAGGGAGAGAATAATCGAGAGACGTAGCGTCAACTTTCGCCGGACGATTTGCGAGTTTTTGTCACTGATTTTGAGCGACGTGTCAAGAGCGCGCTTTGACGAGGGAGAGAACGCGCGCGGCTTCTCTCGTAATCTGTCGTTCCGACACGTAAACGAAAAAGCGTAAATTCAAGAGAACGTCGAAAGCGTCAAGAGCGAAGACGACGTTACTTAAAAAGAATTATGAAGCGGCTGAAAGAAAGTTCGCAAGAAGAATCGACGGATCACGAGCGTCAAAGCCAGAACGATGTCGCACTTATCCTCAAGTGATTGATGTTTCGCCGGAAAAATACAAAAAAACAAAATCAGCTTTTAAATGATTTTTTTTTCTTTATTCGATGTACACAGAGCGAGAGAACGTGTGTATCGGAGTTTTTATCCGATAAATATTTTCTATATATTTCGAAAGAAGTTACTTGACGCGATTAAAAACCAAAAATTTCTTCTTCGCATTCGAATATCGGCGATATGTGAATTTTAGATCCGACGAAGTGGTTTGCGGCTTATATACGGTGCGCGCCGTATAAACGCGGATACGGCAATAAACTCATATAATAGACTCGCAGCGTGGAGTTTCTTGGAGTATTTAGACCGAACAACAGAAATAACGGGCTGTTTGCCCGTCCAAAAGTTCGCTACCGAGAGAGCGTCCAGAACGCGGTAAACAGACATCACGCAACTTCTGAACGTACATATGTCGTAATGCCACTCGTAAAAGCTCAACATAATCTCTCGCCTATACAGCGCTGCTGCACAGGGGTCACGAGGGATTTGGACTTTAGGATATATCGGTTATGACCAGCACTTACGTATGTAGATAGAATTTCCGATACGTAGTTATAACCAAATGTTTAATTTTTAAAACGTGCAAGTTGTGAATAAAAAAAAAAATAAATAAAAATGATCAATCTTGTGTATCATTGCGTTCCAAAAAATCGATAACAGGAAAGACACACAAGACGACAAGTAATGACACTACATGTAAGTTTGCTTAACCCAAATATTCTTGAACAACTTGACGACCATCAGCAAATATGATACTCACGAAGAAGTAAACGCGCGGCGCGCTTCTCGTTGCATTAATCATGTTACTTACGTCGCGCCCGGTGAAATACCAAAAAACAGAACTAATGGCGACAGTGATACGTTACATTTGTAAATGATTGTATTACAAGAAAACGCGCTTTCTTTGCTCGATAATTATCAGCAAGCTTAGCCGCTGTACCTAGCGCGGCTGATTAATCGCCAGTTTTTCTGAAACTGATGCAATCTTAACGACGATTCAACCGGTGCTTTCGGTTCCCGCTACTTTCCGAAGTGGTAAAACAAAAGCGGAAATTGCCAGTCGCTCGGGCGATGAAACTTATATTTTTAAATCCCCCCTTGGGATAAACTGGGTCAATCTTTGCGCCCGAGGCTATTTATACCGGTGAAAATTTTCATTGCGAGAGAGGGTAAGAGAGAGAGAGAGAGAGAGAGAGAGAAAAAAATAGTTCGCATCTCATCCGATAAGTCCGCGAAACTTACCCGCGAAGTTTTGATTGCATAATTTTTATACGCTTGTTCGAGTTTCCGTGCCGATCAAGAAATTCATAAAATAATTTGCATGATATAATAATTCCAGACCGGTCCGCGATACAGGCCGTTCCCGTTTTATATACGCACACACACCCGATTCGGCTAATGCTGATTACGCGGAAAATTAATTATGCAAGTCCGCGCAAAATATTATCGCTGATATCACAGAACGCGCGAGTTAATAAAATAAGTTTCGGCGTCAATGAATTAGAATCACAACACAAAAATGCAAATACCCGGTCGCGTATAGATAGATTTTTAATTATTTTTTTTTTTTTTTTTTTTTTTTTTTTTTTTTTTATGGAATTTAAAATAATATGATTTTTTAATATAATTTTTATACTGTTCTCTCTAATCGATGTTTTATTCAGTGGAACACACCGCGGGAAAATGTGAGAGAGCAACCGTAAACTTCTATTCTCTCCAATCAAATCATCATCACGTGTAAAAAATTTATTTCATATTGTTAACGGAATTTGTTTTTTTTTTTTTTTTTTTTATGGAACTGTGTTCCTGGGACCAGCGCGTAATATTAACCGAACTCTTTGGTCGTGTCTTTAAATACACGATTCGATCGGTGTGAACTGGAACTAAAAGGAAACGTCACGCTCACGTGTGTCGCATAAACGTGGCGGGCCAGAAATACGCGTCACGTCCAACGATGTACACTTACTTATACGCGTCTGCTGTGAATGCGGCTCGTCGTAACCTTCCGGTTTATCCGGATCTGGAAAAAAAAAAACAACAAAATGCGCCGTCTTATCGCATCGTTTTACTGCAGAACACATCGCAACAAATAAGTCATTTCGTTACTTTGCAAAAGATTATCTTGAACAAAATCTCTGATCTCTTTGATATATTTCTTGTCTCGTGTTTAATTTCACGAAAATTCAAACGAGAGTTGCGATTTGAGTGCAAAAATAATGTAATGTTAAAATTTCCATTGTAAATTGCCGTTACGAGGAGCGAACGAATTATGCGAAGTGGAAACGACAATCACCTCGCACGGAGAGCTGCACCGCATACATGATCTTCGGGTCGGTATTGACCTGGCACTCGTACTTGCCAGAATCCGTCTTTCTGGCGTTATTCAGCCGAAGAGTCCAAGCGTCGCTGCCTCTCGTGTGCTGAAGCTCAAATCGCGCATCCGAGCTGAAGACAAAATGTTCGGTGGTAAGCACGTGAAGATCTCTGCTTCTCATCCACGAGACCTGAAATCACAAGATTCATTTTCAAAGAATCAAATTATTGTTCGAAGTTAATAATTTGCGCTATTCGAAGCACGATGGGAAATTTCGGCTTCGCCACACACACGCACACACACAATCGTGACTTCGAAATCTTCGAAAAATAAATCTCGTCGCAAGCGTGCGGACGAAAATCCCAGAATTTCCAACGTCGACGCAATGATATCTTCCTTCATTCTCGTGTGCGGAAACATCTCTCGGAGTAAATAGAAGTTTGAGAAATGCGGAGATTCGCGGAACTATAGAGAGAGAGAGAAAGAGAGAGAGAGAGCGCTCGATAATAGTCCTCGAGGAGCGTAAAGTTGCCAGATGCCATTGATGACGCGACATTTGTCAGGGTGGCGTCATTTAGTCGATACGTGAGAGGCGCAAACGTGCGACGCGACTTGCGGGGCGCTTTAAAATCGGAGAAGGCTCGCGCGGAACTTGCGCACTTGCCTCGCGTAAATCAGCCGCGTTTCCCGCAGGCCGCTATATATGCGACTTACTTTCCCTCTTCTCTTCACGGAGCGCGTACACCTCGGTCACGTAACGCGTGTCGTAATACATAATAATACATTACGACGCGATGATGATAATAAAGTTAATGGAGCGGAAGAGCGAGAACATGCGGCGCGCGCGCGAACGGTGGTAACGCGACGACGGGCGTAATGGCGCTAATGGATGCTCGATTACTCGACTCTCTCTCTCTCTCTCTTTCGCGCGCGCGTTTAGAAATATTTTTCTCGTCTCTGTTGCGGAAAATCGAACAACGAAAAATTCAAAATGTTTTTGCTGTAATTGCAAAGCGGGATGTACATTCGCGTATGCACATACTTTTTATCACAGGAAATGTTTTACTCGCCAAGAGTAGGTTGATTTATAGATGTAACACAATTCTCTTTTCTTTTGTTTCAACATAAAGTTTGCAAATGCAAACACACGAATGAGAGAAAGAAATATTCAAATATATTTTGTTCCAAGCTGAGTGCTAAATAATTCTCTGTGATTGCTCGTTCTCTTTCGTACGATTTTATAATAATTTTGTTGCATTCACAGCGAAGCGTTTCACGTCAATCTACTTTAGGAACATCATCGCTAATAAGTTTCGCGTTCAACTGTATTCGCATTTTGTCGATTAGTCGCGCGGCATCAAGTTCGATCATCATTATGAAACATTTTGAAAGTTGACACAGAGAATCGCTGTAAAATTACTCATTTATCAGACGATCTAATTGCCATCAGTAAGCAAACAGTAAGATCGCGATTTTCTTTCCATGAAAAACGCTAGTTAAAAAAATTCTTTTTTCAAGTTTGATATTTTTCTGTTCACTCTGTGAGATTTCCTCTCAAAAATATATAGAACGTTCAGTTCTCGAAGCCGAAAATTTTTGCAGCGTCGCGAGAGCAAAAGGCCGATGAATATGGTTACTGGACAGTGCGCGCGGCCGGCTTATCCGATTCTCATATTTTTCGGCTCCCAAACGGTCGGATATTAGATATCCGGTTATCAGCTGGTCAGTCATTTCCGGTCTACACCCAGTTGGCTATTCCGTTGGCGTGAGATGCCTCGTCGTGTACCAACTTCGTCGTGGAGGACGCTAGGCGAGTAAATGATACACTCCCGTGGTGATTTGTTGCCACGACGCGACATATCGAGAATATCGATTCGCGCGTTCACAAAAATAAAAAACGCGAGACATCCGTCGGATTAGCGTCGTTTAATAATAATGTCGTAAGTGATGGATAATATTGCGCGCAGTTAATGTGATATCATCGCGCAAGAAAGTTTTGTTATCACGTTGTCGCTCCGTCAATAGTAAAAACGCACTTAAACACATCGGCGATTTCGAGAGATTTATTTTTTTTAATTCAATTTTTCTGTACGAGAAATTAAATCACAGAGAGATTTCTTTGATTCATCACCGGCTTCAAGCACAATCGAATACGTCCCATCGACGTGACATCGAGACTGGCGAAGAGTCCAATAATCTGAACGACAAAAAAAAGAAAAAGAAAAAAAAAAGGCAACGGCGCGGAGTCTCGAATATTCCGTCGGCGTGGCGGTGGGACTCGAGATTTATCGTCGTTATTAAAACAAGCGCGGTGATACACGAGCGATTTCTGCTTGGGCGAACGTAGACATTATTCAAAGGGAACAAAAGAAGTCTAGATTAATCGGTAATTAAATCGACGGCGGAACAACCGCAGTCTACTGATACGCGCGCGCGACTTACTTCTTCCGATTCTATCGGGATCCGATTCCGCGGTGAGTTTGACGTATTTGATTATCGGGTGTCGCTCGGCTTTAATAAAACATCTCGTTTTATTCCGTAAATCCGATTGTCACGTCCTTGTTTAAATTCTTACAGTGTGCTAATCTGTATCGGCGAGAAAAATTGTTATTTCAAACGCGAAGGAAAAAAAATTTGAAGTGAAAATTAAAGAGTGATGGCAGAAAGAATTGTTTTTTCGCCCAGTTTTTAGACCTCAAATTTCTTCTTTTTATGCCAAATAATACTATATGATGGAACATTAATCCCAGAGAGATTTTAAGATGAACATAGGCACGGTTCCGGAGATATGAAGGAGTATTTTGAGCAGGAACAAGATTTTTCTATGCAAACATTATAATATCGCATATCGATATATATATCGCATTTCGATACATATCGCATTTCGATACGTATCGCATTTCGATATATATCGCATATCGATATATCGATCTTCTTTTTTTTCTAATTGACGATTCTAGCAAAGTGTTAAAATTTGAACCAAAATGTAATACTGGATATGTCCAATGAAAGATCCATTCGACAGAATATACTCTCAGTATTACATGAACTTCAGCCACGCATTCTTCCTTACGCAATACACTCTGACAAAAAATCACTTTCATCCTCTTGTATCTCTGGAACCGTGCCTATGCTCATCTTAAAATTTCTCTGGAATTAATGTTCCATTACATAGTACTATTTGGCATAAAAAAAAGTTTGAAATTCGAGGTCCAAAAAATGCGAGAAATCTGCCATCATTCTTTCAATAATAATATTATACAGAAACTGCGTGAAAGATAATCAGTACGAAATTGGTTCGTTAACTAAATAATTAATTATGCTCTACTTTTATAGCAAATTGCTTTCGTTCTCTCTCTTCCTCTCTTTCTCTCCTCTCTTTAAAAACATTATCGCTAATAAGTTTCGGAAAAGTTCAACTGTGTTCGCATCTCGCCGGTTGCGAACGGAATTTGACAGTCATAAATAATTAAGAGTTTAATCATCATTATGGGAAGAGAAGGATCTTGAAAATTGACACGAAGAATATCGCTGCGAAAAGGAAGTGCACGTTTCGTTCCTCGAATCGCTGTGGTATTTTTAAGCGGAACAAAACAAGCAGCGGAATGTAAGACGTGTGTGTTCACAATGCAATATCGTCGTATAAATGACGTTATAGGAGAACGAGCGCGCATCTATAATTAACTAAAGACTGCTCACACGTTGAATACACAAATTGCGGCGAAGCAGAGTCGGTGAAAGACCGAGTCATGCGAAATTTCGACACATATACCTACGCGCGACGACGTCATGCGCGCGCTACGTGTCGTTATGAAACGACATATCTGTTATATTATATTATCGCATAAGCGTTAGCTGTTACCGAGAGAGAACCTGATTACACGTTGTGTACATTATAAATACATCAATTTGAACAATTATTTGAACAAAACACGTGAATGTGCTTGTGTGTTACGCAAATCTGTCATTGAAATAGATATTCCGTGTGTTTAAATTTAATTATATCTGAAAATAAGGGAAATAAGAATCGATCTTTGTCCTTGTTTCTCTCGTGCGCTTCCGCACGAAATCAGGTCGGCGGCGACCGACACGGTGCACGGTGTGTATGTAAAAGCTAATTAATATAATAAATTTTGATGTCAGCGTCGATATAAATATTTATTCTACTAATGAAACAAATTTCGAGAGATCGGAAACACCGCGCGCAATTCTGTATTTGTCAAAATATGTGATTAATTACATAGAATTATGTTAACAAATTATCGTTCTCCGGAGGGGGGGGGAGTGGATGTCAATAATTTCGCCACGTATTAACAACGTTGTACATATTAAGTAACACGAGTATGTCCCCGCTTTTTTATTCGTTTTTTTATATAGAATGTACGCGTGCGTGTTTGATGTAACGCAATCAATATATCGTATATCGATTACACATATAATAACGCGTCGCTCAAATCTCGATCGGGACCGAGAGAGAGAAAGAGAGAGGGAGAAAATATCTTTGCACTACACATCGGAGGAATCCGCTCTTAGTGGAATGCAGCGGCGCTGCATTATGCGGCGCGAGGAGAAGAAAGGAGGGGAGCGCGGTTGGTTTGGCAATAACATTAGAGGGATTCGCCATGCGGCACAACACACACGTTATACGGCGTGTTGCGAGCGGGGGTGTATCACGGCATTTGGTCGTACGCCAGTGTGTCTGAATATACCTCGGGATGGTCCAAAATAGAACTGGCTCTGAGGTCGCGAAAGAGGAAGAAGAGGAAAAGATGACGGCGCAGAGAGAGGGAGAAGCGGCCCGGGGGATGGAGTCGCCGCGGCTGTTAAGGAACGTCTTGGATACGGTGAAGAGGGGAGACAAAGGACGGCAATAGAGAGCCGACATAACCGCTTTCATCTGCTGCGTCGGCACCATCCGGGATAAAAATGCAACGGGCTCCCGGTCGTTCCAACATTTCGCCGTACCTTACGAGCATTCCGCCACCGCGGCTCGAATTTTCCGCAGGATGGCACCTTATGCACGCCGTTTCATCCCACATTCGACTACTACCTTCCTTCGCAAAGAAACTTGGTTGCTGCTTCTCTACGCGTTTAGGCGTTGCATGCCATCAGCGATGTTTCTCGAGTGAGAAACCCGAGACGCGACTTTTTCCGCTACTTTCTTTTTTACCTCATTTGTGTCAAGCGCGGATGTTGTATCTCGTTATTTATCGACCAAACTTTTCTATTTGGAGGGATTTCAAAATACATTAGTGTCCAATATAATTTCTTCTTGGAACTATATTTACTCTGATTCGACAAAGTTTCACTCGCAAATTTTCATGGCCAATAATTCAACGGAAGAAAGGGTTAATAGAGGGAGGGGAGGTTTCTTATCTAAACGAAGATCTCTCTGGCAAGTAAGGCGGAGAGACTTCCTCTCGAGGCAGTTGCGCGAGTCTCTCAGAGCAGTTTCTCTCGCAGAAATCCGCTGGTAGTCCGACATCATTTACTCTCCCGTTTACTCCGACGAATCACAACGCGACAATCCTGGATGTGCTTTTGCTCTTTCAATCGAGGCGCCCGGCGGCGGCGGCGGCGGCGGCGG
>QVOB01027125.1:0-15527 GCA_014839585.1 Pseudomyrmex concolor | reverse complement strand
ATGGTAAGAATACAATGCAACAGATGTAACATCTGAAAATTGTTCCCGACTGAAGTAAATGTATTTTTTTGTTTTATATATATGTATATACGTACCATTCTATGTATATACGTATATGTATATACGTATATATATATAAAACAAAAAAATACATTTACTTCAGTCGGGAACAATTTTCAGATGTTACATCTGTTGCATTGTATTCTTATCATCTCTTTGAAAATTTTACTTGTGTCGCGCGATGTTCGCTCTCGCATGAGAAACTCGTGTCGCGCTCGAACGTGTCGATAATAACAAAAGCCACACTGGCGAAGTTTCGAGGAAGAGCATGATTAAATAAAATTATGGAAACAACTGATGTGCAGTTCTGCAAGATTGAACGTTTTATCGAGCGCATGGATGTTGCACCAACAGACAACCGACGAAAATAATTAATTGCTCTTTCAACGACGATGGCAATTACATCCACCATTAGATCGGTCTTCCATTTTATGCGTCATCGGATTAAATTATTGTTAACTTAAAAGCGAAATGTTCCGAACAATTAGAAGAGAAATTTCTAGCAAATAAGACCACTAATGGAAACGATGGAGAATTAAATCAAACGTATGTCTTTTCGATCGAAATTTCCAAGAAATTTTAGTGAATATTTTATTCTTCTCGCGCGATTGGATAAAGCGAGAGAGTTGCGAATTAAAACGCGGTCACAAAAGCTCTCGTCATGCTTCGTAAAGCTTATTGAAAAAGTCCGACATTGTCCATGGAATTAATCCGGTAATATACGTTAATATTTATTGTACAAACAGCAACGAGATGCGCATCACAGAAAAAGGACAATATCGGATTTTTTTCGACATGCATATTTAAACAATATGAATTACACAGAACCGCAGTTCGGTAGAGAGATCGAAAATAAACACAATATAAACATAATAACGCGCTTCAGAAGAAAGATTTGCGTGTAGTTTATTTTTAAAAAATTGAATCATCTTAAAAAAATTATAATAATTGCACAAATTAAATGTAGATATAGCGTTTGGGAAAAAAGTTAATTTTTTTTTTATCAAAAACCATTCGGGTCAATAGAAAGATTTGTTGACGTGCGGAGATTCGTGCAGTTTGATTAGTACGAACGTCCGAAATCTCCGAACGCTATAATCTGTTTCATGCGATTTACAATCAGGACGATAATTGAAAATGAATATCGGCTGTAGGCGTAACATTGTACATCGTGATTCCCCGCAGCGACAGGTGCCCGGCTATCGAGACTCGGCATTAAAAGGCCCCGCATTACGACGAGAGGCAATTATTACCCGGGGCCTGGGCAAATCTCGCGAAGGTTAATGATCATTTAATTAGCACTAAACGTTGGATTTACATCGAGAGTAGCCGCAAAACTCGTTTATTTACGAACAATAATAAAGCTATAGCCGGTCAAATGCTTTAATAAGTCTAAGATATACTTTGTCGAAAAATTCTTGCAGATATATAATTATTGTGTAAAAGACCAAATTGCGGCATCGTCACGCCAAAGCACTTTAGTTTCATACAACCGCGATGTTTTTTTCCCTTTACCGATGTTGATTTACGCGATTTATAATCGCGCATTGTCAGCGCGATTCTTATTTAGCTATCTTATACGATGCCTTGTCTCGCTTGATTTTAATTATCATATATGATGAGCGGCCGTTTATTTAATTAAACGCATGGTGCAATCGCACCGAGAGATCCCGAGTTTACAAATATTACAATTTTCAGCGAGTTCGTGCATAAATCCTAGCGTTTAGTCGCTGCAGGTAGAAAACTAAGTAAGTGGACGCGCCTCGCGGGATCCTCGTGGAACTGTGCAAGAGTGCACAGAACTCGCGGAATATGAGAAGAGATGGGACTAATGAGACTTTTAATATACGACCGCAGAAATGAAAAGGAAATTTCATCGACGATTAACAATTATCGTTCTTGACGAAGGCTTGCGAGCCTCGCATTTAGCACTTAAATAATCGCGCGGATTTTTTTTTTTTTTTACAAGTTTAATGCTCACGACGCTGTTTACTTCGTACGGCGCATGAGATATGCGCGCGGTGAAAAGTATTTCGAGAGAAAACGAACGTAATAAAAGCAGAAAGATATTCACACAAATTATTATACATCGCGCATGGACGATAGTGCTGTTATACTACGAGCAGTGGCTCTGAAAGAAGCACGTAGATCAGATCTGCCCGCGATAATGATTCAAATGATCCTATCTGACATATTTAAGAACTGGTTTCTTTTAACCGTACCAGTCAGTCAGCGCCAATCAACCTACGCACTAACATTCGTCGCATCTCACCTGCTAGACGCATCGGAAATATATTGTCAGCAGTAAAATCTTCCAACGCGCGCGCGCGCGCGCGCACACACACACACACACACACACACACACACACACACACACACATACACACACACACTGATGTGCGAGCGATGAGTCGCCGAGACTGTCTTAAAATCACAGAGGGATGATCGGGAACAATTATTTTACCAAATTATTGCTATCGCGTAGTTTTAGAGCCGGTTCTTTTATAACAGCGGTTTTTTTTTTTACGTTCTTTTTCTCCGCAGAGCCAAGTGAGTGACACTCTATATCAGAAAAAGAAATCGTGAAATCGTTCAAACTCTTATCTGAATAACTGGCAGACTTTAAGAGATACGGTCATATAAAAAGAAAATTGAATTCTGTTGTGAAAAAAAAAATCGTTTGGCTTATTTTCTCTTTGCGCGATAATACATCTTCAAGTTCTTGATGCGCGCACACTGGTAGTCGGGTTTATAAAATTTCACATTGTTTTCTTGTAACTACGATCTTGCTGATGCAATTATGGCGAAATCTCTCATTAATGTGAGATCGCGAATAATTTGGCACATTATTTGCGACGCAATTTTACAAGTTTCTGAGAATAACTATAATGCGAGGACTGGAAAAAAGCGAGCCTCCGTGTGATTTACGAGCAGATAGCATTTCCATGTTATAATTGCGCAGCGAGTTGTTTGTCGGTTTCGTTTGTATGTTAATACTCTCGTGTTGCGCCGGATATTGCATTATCGTCGTCGTGCATCTCCTCACCGCTTGCTCGCCGCTTTGGCACCTTTTTTGCGCGATTTTTGCGCGGTGTTTGAGTAATGCGAAGCACTCAATTAAAAGATCGGTATCGCCCGGTCGACAAGTGCCCACGCCAAGTCAGGAAAGTGAAAGACAATGTCAATCGCTGCGCTCGATACAATTTATTTGTTCCGATAATAATCAGAAAATAATTATGCATATATCAATAATTATAGCTTTTCTAAATGAGTCTATCGACTCGTTATTGCAAGATATAAATTTTTCAGTAATTATTGTGTGCAAGAAATATTACTTCTGCCTGTTGTAATATTAAGGTATTATCCTCGATTATTTTCAAATTTTTAGTTGTACTTTAAACTTTTTAAACTTTTACAATGTTTAAAAACTTGATCTATGAACTCTTGAATTTTTTCAGATTTTTTTATTATTGTACAGTTTTTGAGAAAATCGAAAACGAAATTTCGTAGATTTAACATGGAAGTGATAGGAAGAATGAGGAAATCACGTGCATCTAAATATCTAAAGTTCAAATTTTTAGATTTGGGTAAAAATATTACTACAGCTTCTTTAAATTATAAAAAAATGTGTGAAAAATCACAGACGCCTATATCGTACAGTTTTTTTTTAGTAATAATTAAAATAACACAGAAAACGAGCGATTTTTTTCGCTATTTCTTTTTGTTTCAGTCTTTCAGTCTTAGCAAATAAATTTTTTTTTATAAACCTGTCTTTCACTCTCATAACTGTGTCTTTCGGCTTAGGCTCTATTTTTACAAGCTAACTAAAGAGCGAAGTTGTCACTTCCTCGATTGGAGTGAGATAGAACTATCTTCGCTCCCTCGCGCCCACAGGGACGTGAGGGTAATACTTTAAACACACGCGCGCGCGACTATTTAAAAATACAGAAATTTTCGACAAGAATTTTTAAGACAAGACTATAAGGATCGACAGAGACTCAAGAAAGTCATATTCAATCAAAAGAATTCCTTGTGCCTGTAATACCGTAGACACTGCATGCTCGTTTCATT
This sequence comes from Pseudomyrmex concolor, assembly GCA_014839585.1. Classification (NCBI taxonomy): domain Eukaryota; kingdom Metazoa; phylum Arthropoda; class Insecta; order Hymenoptera; family Formicidae; genus Pseudomyrmex; species Pseudomyrmex concolor. The sequence continues at coordinate 11,396 of QVOB01027125.1, read as the reverse complement.
AACAATTTAAGCCGCTAAAACAATGGAAGCGCGCGTTCTTAACAATTAGCCGGTTTAAAGGGTCGTAATGGAACGGTAATGATGTGTTCTATATAGACAATCGCGTTGCATCCCTTCAACATTGCCCCAACAACTAATTGAATGTTAACTGGATTAATCATGCGTAACGAAAATCATCCGTCAAGCGGTTCACTGAATTAGACTACAGCTGCATAATAAAAAGTTTCACGGGATGTCAAAAAGTTTAGCTTCTAAGCGGAGACGATAAAGATTTGAAACATGTTAAGAAAATACACTTCGCAGTAAATCTCAACGCAGTAATTCTAAGCGTCGCTACTTAACTTTAAATCCGCGTGCAATGTGTGCGTTAAGCATCACGATGCAAGTCGGAGACGCTTAAAGCAATTCGATGCAACTTGTGAGAAAGTTGCGGTTTATGGGAAATAAAATAGACAATAAAATACCGAAGTAACTGTCAGTACATATATGGTGTATTGTATTTTAATGTCCGGAGACAAGAAATCTTGCGCGGTCACAGGCGTATGTCTGGTATTAGAATAAAGAATTAGCAATCATCGCATTATATAGGGAAGTACCACAATGTTTCCAATCTTGTTACTATCGCGCGTTACTTCTTTACTAACAGCTTTTTGATTTTTTTGTTTTTAATTTGTTTGCATAAATCGAAATTATCGGCTACTGAATTTGTCTTGTAATAGATTTTAATAGCAAGTTTCTATGTCTATACATATAATATATATGTATGTATGTATATATATACATGTACATACATATATATTATATGTAAAAATATATTAAGGTTTTTTAAATATTACATCCTCTTTTATTTATTTATTTATGTTTTAGTTTTGTTTTAAATGTATTATACTTTCTAATTCTAACCAAACAGTTTTTACATATTTAATCAATTCACCTATTGTAGAGTTGATAAACTTTTAAGAGGATGCTAAACCGTCCTGTTATCAGCTTACTATGAAGTTTTCGGATTTTTGTCGTACTTACTGCACAAATTAGAAAACGGTTCTCTAAATTAAAAGAAAATAGTCTAAAAACTCACTGCAGGAAATAAATGTTTCTGAACCAAAAAAATTTGTCATCAAGAAAATTGATCAAGCTAATTTAATCTAACCTAAACTTCAAACCTAAAATTTTTTTGTTTCAGAAACATTTATTATTTGCAGTAAATCTTTAGACTATTTTCTTTTAATTTAAAGAACCGTTTTTTAATTTGCACTAAATACGACAAAACTCTAAAAACTACAATTCATATTAAGAATGATAAAACAGGACGGTTCAGCATCCTCTTAAAAGGATCCTAAAGTGGATCTGTTTTATCGATAAAACTGAATTTTTTGTGCATACCTATCTTTCTTTTTTGACTGTATGGATTGATAAATTCTTTTCTACAATTAAAGTACACAGGGATCCGGAAAGTCCAAATTTATATAACAAAAAAAAATTAAAATTAAAAACATTTTTTATGCCTTACTGTATGTACTTACTTTGTAGAAAAGAATTTATTAATCCATACAGCCCAAAATAATATTAGTGTGTACAAAAAATTCAGTTTTATCGATAAAACATATCCACTTTAGGATCCTTTTAATAAATATTACTTTTATTTTTATTACAAATATTATTTGTGCTTTTACTTATTTCTTTCTTTTCAATTTCTCAAATTAAAGTCTTTATTTTTTTCCTGATATCTTCTTATTATCTATGAAATCACAAATACGATAGCGGCGTAACAGTCGAGATAATAGGAAGTGAACGCGTCTTGTAAAGTCTCTCCCGTTCATAGACGACGGCAGTAGCCGTGGATTGTTTGCTTGCAGATTATGCTAGATACCATGTCATAAGTTCGGCAGTTACGGATATAAGGACGCGGAGGGTGCGCCTCGGTAAGTGCAACTCGTGCAAAAGAGGCTCTCCGAACAAGTACGAGAGTCCTTTCATGCATACCGGAGTATCCTCGGAGCTCCTCCGTTTACTTCTCCAGCGTGTAGCTCCCGTAGCTCGTTGTCCTTTTATCTTTCCTTGTCCCCGACACGGAGTTTGCTTCTCGTCGCTCCCCCCTAGTCTCTTTTCATCTTTCGTAGACGTCCTCGAAGGACACGAGCGCGGAAAAATATCTTGTCGCGAGTTGTCGCACGATGTGAATTTCACGTCGCACGTTTACACATAAAACGACATTTGCATGACACGAGAAAAGCGAAGGACGAAGACACATTACAGAGCAAGATGAAAAAACCAGAGGGATCGCCTAATTCACTTTTACAACCCTCTCCGACAGAGACAGGGAAAAGAAAGAGAAAGAGAAAGGGAGAGAAGAAGAGAAAGAGAGAAGAGAGGAGAGACTGTGATCAAAAACGTCACTTGCGTACTGCAACCGAGGAGACCTTACCGGTCGTCTGGTAATTCAAAAAAGATTTATGGATCGCTCGCGCGAGTTCTCATCGCTTCGAAACGGCGGCGCGAGAATCGATAGAAAAAGAAAGTCAGAAAATGCGACGGCTGCGCGGATAGAAGCATGCGATTGAGACGAGCATTCAATATGCCATTGCATGGTCTTATAAGAGAAACATCCACGTCTTATAAGACGTTGAAGTGTAATTCGCTTTATCGATCGATCTCTTTGTCTCAGAAGAAGATAGCAATGTACAATATGTGAATTTAGTATGAGAACGGCTTTACTAAGCGCGTCAAACTGATTAAATAAAATTACTTTATTAAATTCGCTCTAATCTGTTATTCGAGCATTATAAAACCGGAAAAATAATTAACCTTTCGTAGCCAGATTTAAAAAATGACAAATTGGCCAGACCGGATCTATGAAACTCATGTGACTTTAAGATCGAATATCTCCGCAAAAAATCAATATTTTTTCCATTTTGTTTTTTTGAATCGAAAGTTCAAGTTTCGTTTGAACAATTCTGCGTCAATAAAAAAAAAAAAAAACAAACAAATTAAAAAAATCTCTAATAGTTTCAAAGATATAATCGTTTAAAAAAATCTAGTTTTTCCTAGAAACGCTGAAGCGCAATTTTTTAGTGGATCTGGGAGACGTCTGGATGTGAAGGGTTAATTATATATAGGTACTCACAATTCGATATTGCGCGAATTTGTCGCGGATTGTTGCAATAACAGTTTGAAACAATTGCGCTGTTGCTAGCTCAACGAGACGATCAGCAACCTCCTCCTGCTGATCAAATGAAAAAAATAAATAAATCACAGCTCAATAAATAATGTCAGGCATGAAAGACCAATATCAACATCAACAGGATCCCGAATATCCCGTTGGATCTCGTTGTTTTCCTTGTTCATCCGTCAAGCGGGTATCGCGATGTCGACCCTCTGGCTCTCTTGCGCGCTTAATATCAAAGAATCTTCCGGCGGCACCACACATAGCGGAACATCTAGAGCGCTTCAGAAAACGAGAGAAAGAGAAGAGAATGCGGTAGAGAGGAGAGAAGAGAGAGAAGTAGTTTTAGGAAAAAGCAGGGCGATGGTAATCTTTCCTTTGGCCGATGTGCAGAATCACGCGTCACCGCATCCGCCAACGGTCGTTTCATATAAACATTCCTTTCTGCCTTCCGCCGTGCTTGTTCCTGCATCCTCTCTTCTTCCGGCCATCCGTATACGTACGCATGCACGCACGCAGACATGTGCGCGAATCCGCGCGTCATGTCCAAGACACGCGAAGGAGAAAGAGAGAGTGAGAGAGAAAGAGAAAGAAAAGAGATCGTTCCCCTTCGTTCGCCCGAGGTGATTCGCTCTCGAGATTGCGGATCGTCGAAATGAATTTATCGCCCGAGAATTTGCGTAAATCCTGCCGTAACGAGAAACAGGAAAAGCGACTCCCGTCGCGCCGGATTTCGTTGACGACATCGATAAGAGCGCATAAAGCGAGCTCTCAGGTGGTGAGACTAAGGCTTGTATCAAGAACGGGAGAGATGCAGGGATCTCGAATGTGATCGCTGAAAATTCTAAGGATCTAAGAGTTTAAAGTGAGCTTTGTAGAAGAAGAAAATTAATACGAAAGAGAGAGAGAGAGAGAGAGAGAGAGAGAGAGAATAGGAATCCAACCATAAAACATCATTATCAAAGATTTTAAAAATTCTAGAAATTACCAAATATCAACAAAATTACAAAAAGTTGGAGAACTTCATAACCAAAAAAATACAGTGAAACAAAATCTATAAAAAAAGTTTTATATCTTAAATCTCACTTTTAAGGCAAAAATCTAATACTAATTTATAACCTTAAAAGATAATCTTGCTAGTCAAATGATTCAATCCCCAAAAACTCCAACTTCTCCAAACTAATATTTTAACACTCGGGAGAAGTCGAGTTGCATTCACTGAGAGCATGATTCACGTGCAGCGAAGAGCAACACGACGCAACAGAGAAAAGACTACTCGCGATCTTTCGATCGCTCATCGCGAGATAAATCGCGGCGCGAGCGAACAAGACGATCGCCGGGCTATCGATGGGTGCTCGCAGCAGCCGTTAAGAGGGGCGTAGGAAGGGAGAGCACTTATATAAAGCGTGGTGATATATAAGGGATTTGTCTCCGTGGCACCGTCATACGTCATGTCGCAAATATTAACTCTGATACAGGCCATTCATTCACTTAATTACAAACAGCCGTGATTTAAGGGAGACCGTGCGATGGGGGGTCTCAGCCAGCGGTTTCGGTAGGTATCCGAGGTGTGTAGCTGATACTGTGTAGCTTTCTTTACGATCCCTCATTTACACAACAGGACCCGGGGGCCACAGTTCGCCGAACTGATTTCCGTCTTCTGCCTCTCTCCACTTCTCACATTCTCCAGTCACCCCCAGAAGTACTCCGAGAAGTGCCGGCGATTTACGCCTGGACGCGGAAATACTGTTGTGTAGTGAAAAAAATGGGACGCGCATAAGTGAGGTGTTCTCAGCGTGCAGTGTCACGAACGGTTTGCAAAACTTGTCTATGTATTAGGTCATTAAGTGTATGAAACTTGACAAATATATACATGTATATATAGGGTGTCTGATAAAATGGTCAGCACGTTTTTCTCAAAAAACGATTAGAGAAAAACATCCATTATCAAAATTGTAGGATATTAAGGAGGACATACTATAGTGATTTTGAATAACCTTTAATATTTTTTTTCACATTACCAATCAAATTTATTTTTTTTAATGGAAAGGGTTACTTTTGAGTCACTCTGTTGATGGTACTCAACTGAGCTTAATAACTTTTATATAAAAGTATTTTTCAAAAATTTAACCGTTGTCGAGATATAAACAAAATTAGTCAAAATAAAACATATAAAAAAATCTTTGTATTATTACAATACAAAATGTTCATGTTATTCCAGACATGCCTATAGTCTTCGTGGGAAGCTTGCTGAGATTTCTTCTAACTCTTGAACGGTTAGTTCGCAAAAACTATTTTTTTATTTTCTTCTATCATGTTTTTTTAAGTGGTAAAACGTTGAAAATAAGTTACTTTTTTTATAAGTTACTTTTTTCACTCTTCTTTATCCAAGCAAGCTTTCCACAAAGACTATAGGCATGTCTGGAATAACATAGTGAACATTTTGAACTTATTGTAATAGTATTGTAGAAAGATGTTTCCATATTTTTTATTTTGACTAATTTTGTTTATATCTCGACAACGGTTAAATTTTTGAAAAATACTTTAATATAAAAGTTATTAAGCTCATTGAGTACCATCAACAGAGTGACTCGAAAGTATCTCTTTCCATTAAAAAAGGAAAAATATTTGGTAATGTGAAAAAAAATATTAAAGGATATTCAAGGTGTGTGTCCGCTTTAATATCCTACAATTTTGATAATAAGATGTTTTCCTCTATCTCTAACCGTTTTTCTCGAAAAACGTGTTAATCATTTTATCAGACTCACCTTGTATACTACACAATAGATATTAATTTAATTGAGTTTCTGATTGTTCTCACACTTACACACACAGTATAATGTAAAAAATCTAATTTTCTTCAAGATAACGCAACAAGTAGAAAGTGGAACTAGTTATTGCCATAATGACACGAACAACGTGACTAATGAACACATCAAACACCGCACGAATATCCTACAAATGATTTCTAAAGTTACATACGAGTGTCTTTCAGAGATTTAATGGTTCCTTGTAACGCTGCCAACTCAGTTTCCGTTTCAATCGCAATACATCCCTCATTCACATTACGGAGATGTTGTTCCGCTCAGCTTCTTTTTTTCACGCCCTTCTGCTTTCATATTGCTTCGCCCGACATTTCTCGTCTTTACATCGATCGATCCGACCGAGTGCTCGTTTCCTGCCGAGAAATTCACATCCTTCTCTTTTACGTTCTCTGTTCCATCCACACAACCGGGTGCAAGCGTGCACGTGGTAGCGCGAACAAGGCGGCTATCAATTTCAGTTCGCAGCTCGCTTTGTAATCTTTCTGACATTGATGTAGCCACCTCTCGTCCCGAAAAAGGGACCAATCTATCGGATTCTATGTTTTCTCGCCTCTCGTTTTTCGAACTGGTCATAAACGCTCTCATGATTTATCTCCAAATCATCAAATTTGTCATCAAAAAATATAATAATGCTTTGAATTTTTTAGCGTTATCTGAATTGATTTTATTTTGCACAATTACTACCCACTCTTATTCTGCCCTCCTTAGCTAAAATATCCCTATCTAGCATATCGGAAGAGTCGAAAAAACTGAAATTTTATTTTTTTGTTTGCCATCAGTAGTTAGGACAAATAAACTAGACTTTTTAGACGTCTAAAAAGCTTTTAGGACTTTCTACACTGAAAAAAGAGTTTTGTTGAGATAAATTTGGTAAATCAAACAAAATAAAATGTTTTGGAAACCAAATTTTGGCTGAAATTACCAAATTTTGGTACTCTTAACAAAATTGTTTTTTCTGTGTAGTTTCATTTAGAAGATATAGAACATATGTGAAACTCCCAATATTTCAATATATCTTAAAAAATGCAAAAATGCAAGATGGGACATTTTAACTAAGGACAGGAGTATTGCTTCGAGTTAATTTCAAAATCACGAGAAATCGTTCTGAATATATCGCAACAAAAAATCTATCGGTCGAGATATTCTCGCGAAAGTTTTATCGAAACTCAATGCGTATACACGAGAATCCTCAGTAACTCGTTAATTTTACAGAGCAAACAGCTAATAATTTCTATGCTCCGAGAGATCTCGAAAGGAGTCTGGAACTCGAAACGGAGCGCGCGAACGACTTATGTTAGAGCTTGTCTTTGTGCGCGCCACAGCCTGAAAGACTCGCTTTCTCGCTCGCCAACGTGCCAATATTCATAAAGACGTCCGGCAGTCCGCGATATCTTACTCAACGGGGCGGCCTTTCTCGCTCTCCCGCATAAAGCAACTACGAAGAGAAGAGAAGAAGAATCTGGCCGCCGCGGGGCAAGTGAGGAATGGTAACGTTTGTTTCTTCAGTGTCGAATTCAGATCACGCCGCCGCCGGTCTCGGGCTTTATACGAGCCCTGTGGGTGATGATAAAGACGCGTGCGAATCGGCACGCGTAGTGGTAGCGGATACAAATGCGAACTCCGTTGCCAAAACGACTTTCGAGTTATTGTAGATGCTCGTTCACGCGAGAAACACTTGTGAGGTTTGCGGCGATTATTTTCGGAGCGCATCGAATAAACAGTATTTCGTACAAGAGGAGTCATGTTTATACCTCCGACAAAGTAACGCAGACAAAGATTACCTTCGAACTCCGAAGAAATCTTCTATTTTGCACACAACAAGGAAATAAATTAATCAAATCTATTCTCGAGCGCTGTTTTTCGCAACAGTTAGAACATAATCTCGAAAATAAACGTAAAACTTTTTACCGGATCAAGTTTGCGGTGAAATATTTACGCGTCATACACATATAATAATATGCACACACATACACACATAAAATATGATAAATAAATGTACTTTTCCGAAAATACCTACAAATAATAAATAATATAACACATTAACCGCAATTTATTTATTAATAAAAATCCGATTTTATTTTAACCACACGCGGGTAAGCCATCTTTTCTCATATGTTAAATGTATACATTTGAAAATATTTCACACTTGTGTGAGAGATTCATTTTATGACTTGTCATAATGTTTCGCACGCGGTATATAACGTTGTGAGCGTTCGTGGCAGGATATGACAAGTTATTCCGACTTGCTATGTGTCGAGGAAAAAAAAAAACCAAGACGAGAAATATTCTCGACCATAGTGAATGATTCACCGGAGAATATTATACCACGACAATAAACGTAGGCGTCCACTTCGTAAAGCAGGCTGCTACGCTCACGCAACTCATACGTCCTGTGCGCCGGGTCCCGCGGTTCATCTCTTTATCTTTATTTTCCTTATCCCGGTGACCACCTCGCCCGGCGCAGCGGGTCAAGAAAAGGAAAACAGAAGAAGGGTGCAAAGAGATACGGCGGAGCTTCCGTGGATTCACCTTGCCAAACGAACGACCCGTTTCGGACCGGTAAATCCCTCAATTCCACGGGTCTCGCATTCATTACCTTATTTCCTTTCTTCCCGCGTGTCGCGGAAAATTCATCGTTCTCTAGCAAAATATTGTATTCGCACTTTTCCTAGAACTCCAGTCTCATGAAACGAACGAGATTATGCGAAAAGTAACAATTGCGACTGTCACCAATGCTTTACTTTATTGTAAAACCACATACGTTTGATGAAAAAAAAAAAAAAAACTAAACTAATAATTCTGGAACACATATGTGAAACGTAAATAACACGCGTTATTGAAATTGTAATTGATATTCGTAGCTATCACAGATACACAATAAAAATATTTACGTAATAAATTAACGAGTCATCGTGTAACAAGTTTAACATACAAGAATACAAGAATCACGGAAAAACAACTAATTAACAAAGCAGCCGGGCGTCGTTAGCGCTTCGCAAGCAAGATTCGCACGGCCGAGTATCGACTGCTACGCTCAAATATAACCCGTGAGAGGCCGGTGAAGAGCGCAAAACGCTACCTGGTTGCGGGACACCGGTCGCCATACCACGCGCGTACCGTAAACGTCACGAGCGGCTAGCAGTTCTTTGATATCGCTGAAGCGTGAGGACGTTTTGGCAGACAGACGGACGGACGGACGGACGAGCCGACGAGGGGTCTGGTTATGATTGTGATATTACAGTTGGTTCGTAGGCTCTCGGAATGTGTAGCCTCTCTCCCTTTCTCTGTCTCCCTCGCTCCCTCTCTGTAGTCACCCACCATTCTGGCTCTCTCTCTCTCTCTCTCTCTCTCTCTCTCTCTCTCTCTTTCTCTCTCTCTTTCTCTCACTTTCTCTCGCTTCCTCTTTCGCCTATGTGCATTCTACGTGGATGCATGCCTGCCCATCAGGCCGCGCAACGTAGAGCTAATCAAACGGGCCGACCCGCTGTGCGAATATTAATTAAACTCTCCGTTACGCCTGAATAGCGTGCACAGAGGGTTGGGAAGGGAAAGAGGGCGAAAGATAGAGAGAACGTGTACGTTACGCTTTCGCGCGCCCGCAAATGTTACACCTGCGAACGATGATTCTGTTTGAGAAAGCGGGTAATGAGTTCTCTCTGTCTCTCGCAACGCGGAACGTGTTATCTTTCTTCCCGCAAAAGTGTTTTTCTCCCTCTGTATAGTCGCTTCTGCTCTAGTTTCGACGTATGTAAAACGTCCGGAATTATTTCACATATTGAGAGCATTTTGTCCTTGACAAATTTAAAATTGTAACGTTTCATCAAGAAAAATTTTTCTGCATTGCAAAATAAAAAATTATATTAGTACATATGTACATATTGAAATATATTATTTCGTTAAAATGAAATATATATATTTATAATATAATTAAATATATTTAATTATATACGTGTACATGTGAATGTTATAGATATATAAAAGTTACAGAATAATGATAACAATTTTGTATTCGAGTATTCTTTTTGTTTAGGAAAGCAAATTAGCATTTCCACACGCGAATAACAGCGATACATTGTCAAGAAATCAGAATGCTCTTTACGGGATTTGCAAGCCTCGTTCTATCCATGCGGTAATAAGCGTAACTCAAGATACCGCGTGTTTTTTCGTAGCGCACAATATCGAATAATTAAATCGAGTTTGTCCGCGCGATAAAGCGATACACCACCATCGTGAGCGAAAAACAGGTCGCGAGAAAGATAAGACCGCGACCGTGAATTTAACTCGTTATCGAGATAACGGCTTGTTGAGGTATTGTTAAAGCAGCCGCGTACGAACGCTGTTCTCCCGGGGCGCGCACGTGCGAGAGAAAGAGAAAGAGAAAAAGGGAGAGAGAGAAAAAGAGAGAAAATTCGCGTCGCGCGCTATCGTGCGTGTTTTCACGTAAAAGATCTTGTAGGTAATTGATGGCATCCTTCTAGGCTCTTTTATCCTGCTTTAATGGCCGAATAAGTTCGCGCGGTTAATTTAGATGTAAAGTTTCAACTTCGCGGAACGACTGCTGATGTTGATAACCGCAGAAAGAGTTTCGCTCATAATCTGAGTCCGTTCACATGAGGTGTTTTGTAACGCGCGTTAGTAACAACATTGAATTGGCGTGCATACGCAAACGCGCGTTTTTTGTCAACGCGATGATAAACGCGTTAGATACGCATTTCGAGATACATGCAAGGGATCCTAAAATAAATCTGTTTTATCGATAAAATAAACTAAATTTTTTGCACACTAATCTTTTTTTTGGCTGTATAAATTGACAAATTCTTTTCTACAATTAAAGTACATACAATAAGGGATCCGGGAAGTCCAAATTTATATACAAAATAAGAAATATATTTTTTAATTTCAATTTTTTTTATTTTGTTATATAAATTTAAACTTCACAGATTCCTTATTGATTGTACGTACTTTAATTGTAGAAAAGAATTTATTAATCCATACAGCCAAAACAAAGATTAGTGTGCACAAAAAATTCAGTTTTATCGATAAAACAGATCTACTTTAGAATCTTCTTAAGAGATGCTGAACCGTCCTGTTTTATCCTAATATAAATTGTAGTTTCCGGATTTTTGTCGTACTTACTGCATAAATTAAAAAACGGTTCTCCAAATTAAAAACAAAATAGCCTAAAGACTCACTGCAGGTAATAAATGTTTCTAAAACAAAAAAATTTTAGGTTTGAAGTTTAAGTTAGGTTAGGTTAGGTTAGCTTGATCAATTTTCTTAATGACAGTTTTTTTTGTTTCAGAAACATTTATTTTCTGCAGTTTTTAGACTATTTTCTTTTAATTTGGAGAACCGTTTTCTAATTTGTGCAGTAAGTACGACAAAACTCCGGAAACTGTATTCATAGT
>QVOB01027124.1:0-19131 GCA_014839585.1 Pseudomyrmex concolor | reverse complement strand
AGATTGCTACGGTCGTTTTTAATGTTGTAAAAACAAAGCTCTCGCAAAAATCTTCTGCAAATAACTTTGGTCGCACTGAAAATCTCCCCATCCCTGCACCTTACGGTTAAGTGCTTAATGTCAAGGATGCGCGCGTTATTAAAGGTGACAGCCTGTGGAAAATATCGAAGTTCGCCGCACGCGCCTCTGATGTGCGACGGAAAACCTTCGAACGCCATTGTTTTTCCAATAACATCTCTCGGACATCGCGGCACTTAAAAGAAGCGATGGTGACTGCGAAGTAGGCCAATCAATTGCTCAATAGAGAGACGCGGAGAGATCGGCGATGATAATAGACCTAGAGTAGATTCCGACGCACATCCACACACATTCATTCGCTCAAACGTATCCCGCAAAATTATTCCTTAAAACAAACAAAATCACATAAAAAGGTGGCCGCTTGTTTGCTTTCTTGTTGCGTTTTGTCCGATTTTGTCTTTAATAAACGAGACGTGCGATAAAAATCGTGATGAGAATAAACCTGTTATCTTTTCCAGGACGGCGAAATTGCGCGTGAAATAATTCAGGACGAAAGAGCTCACCTTCGTAATCGGCGAGACTCTCGAGGGAGCTGCTATTTCGTATCCTCGGCTCGCTTAGATTGTTGTTTATGTTGGCGGATTGCTCCTCGCTCGTGCCTAATAATACAAGTCTCTTACTTATGAATCGCCCTCCGTTCTTTGATCTTAAATTCTCTTTGCGCTCTATCGATTTCCTTTCTCTGAATGTAAACAACAGCGTGAGTTTCACTCGTCAGTCGTTTTATCTCATCTCTCTCTCTCTCTCTCTCTCTCTCTCTCTAAATACAATTAAACTACACGTATGCAAAATAAATTATCATATTGATCTCGCGTTAATAACTGTGTTTAATGTAAAGCGCAATAATATATTCTATTCAAATTATTTAGCGCTTAAATAAATAAATGAGAGAAAACAAATTATAATTATTTATTCTCACGCGTATATCCCGTGAACAAAATCTCTCAATTATTTTACAAAGCGGAGAGGAACAGGCTTGATATCGCGCTGATTAAATCCCGAATCTTTCAACCGAATATCGTCGCTGATAAAAAAGAAATCGATAGAAATAGACGAACACTCACCCTCGTAGTCCGCGAGGCTGTCGACGGAATTGTTCCTCTGCACCTTCGGCTCGGTGAGATTGTTGTTGACGTTGTTGACGGGCTGCTGCTGCTGATTGCTCTGCTGGATATTGTCGCGCGCGATCGCCAGCGACGACCACGTGGTGGTGTCCTCGGCCAGACGGAAGTCCGACTCGTCGGCCGGCTCGGACGCGACCACCGACTCCTCGGTGGCGTTCTCGTTGCGATTGCCGGTCTCGCCGGCCACGACGCTCTGCCGGCTCGGCCTGCGTAGCTGGCTGCGAGAGTCAAGAAATGAGTTCAGGAGTGGATCGATATTCTACCTTCAGTCGACGTGCCCGCCGATGCCGAGGCGGCATAGGCGGCAGCACGCCTACGATCGCCGCTGCGATCATCAGACGTTTATATTTAGCGCGAGTTACGACCAGGAAATGCTAATCAACTTCGTCGCGGCCAGGTAATGAAAACCGGTTGCAGCTCCTATCTGCACGGAACGACCGCTGCATATGCTGCGGTTGATAGCGTCCGTATATATATATGTACGCCCGGCTATCATTGCACTCTGATATCAGTGACAGATATATCTCTGCACTAATATTCTATTTTTAAGCAACAAAATATTTGCGTCAACGTGTTTGTATTTTTTTTCTACAATTGGAAAGCAAGAGATCAATTTTTGGGACAATACAATAAATATTGAATTAAACGAAACACTGAGATAAAAAACAGAACACTTAGCTTTTACACGCTGCGCAAAAAATATAGCCTTGATAAAAATAAAGAATCGATTGATAAAACCGATTGACCACTAAAGCCACCCATTTGGAACGTATTATGTAATATGGGAGAAACAAGGCGCAACTTCCAACACGTTTCGTAGTTGGTTTCAGCGCTTTGGGGCGTGATTGTTATCTCCGCACGTGATCGTTCGGTCGCCAATTATAACCCTCTTACTGAAGAGTTTACTTAGGGGATGTACTTACTTGTTGTTCAGTCCACTGGGATGCAACGGCACCGAAACCGAGATCGATTCCCTGAGCCGCATGTTGATTCCTCGTCTGAAAAAAGAACGCGAAGAGGAATCAGTTTAATTCACCACAAGACAAACCGGAAAAAACTACCCCTCGCGCACTTCGCTGTCAAACACGTCCGCGGTCACTCTCGTCGCGGAAACGAACGCGAGATCCGCGAGTAGTTCCGGGTCACGGAACGAGAGACACGTCGTCGAGAGGCTGCCGATCGAGCGGCCACAAGAAGGTGTCGCGAAGTCGCGAATCGATCACACTGCCTCCGGTTCCGGCCGGCATTCACAAAGCGACCGAGGTAAAAAGGGAATGGGACTCACCGTCCGCCATGTTGAAGCTGTGCGCAACGGTGCTCGCGTTTAGCCCCGCGGTTTATCGACTCGCGACCGACACCCTCGTTTCACCCTCTTCGGAACTTCCCGGCCCCCGCGATACGACAGGGACGATTTTACAGATTCGAGCACCCCACGAAGAAAAATTCATCTTGTCTCCCTCCATGTTCATCGTAATTGATATTTTATCGGCTATGTTGCATTAATTATTATTTCTTTTTCTCTTTTAATTTATATATTTGTATCATTATCGAAATTTGCACTATAAGGTTTGTTATTCTCATATATATAAATTTATTATACGTACCAATTTCTTATGTAGCAACTCCCGTCCATATTTTCCGGAGTGTTGTACATAATATTTTTGATACTTGTCCAAAAATATGCAGAGACATGCACGTATATCACAGATGAGAAGCTTCAAACCGAGGAGAATTTTTCTAGCAAGATCTTCTTTGAGTTTTATATAGAAAAACGAATGTTTGTTCTCGAGATAAAACGCACAGGTCACTTTTTTACTTCACCCCCTTGAAGACGGCACTGTTGCTATGTAGCGTCATCTTCGTCTCGCACGTGCGCGACAACCCTTCGGACAACCCCAAAGCAAACCCTTAGCCACTCTCATCTCGCCTTCCACCGACTCCTCAAAGTCTTCTTTCGCGATGCGTGTTCGGTTCTTCCGCGTGTTCCACATACGCGCGACGCAGAATCATTGAGAAATATAATTCGGGCGAATTGCCAACAGACGCATCATTCATGTATTTCTTTTCTAGAAAAATGTTTACTTAGAACGGATGCGAATAGTTATACGGATCCTATAAATAAATCTGTCAGCTTTAAGCGATCAATTCTTCATGACTATGTTGGTCACAAACGACCGATTCGAAATTTATCAGGCGATCCTCTCGCACAAAATATTTTCCGGCGGATTCAATAATCTCTATGTACATTTGTAAAATTTAACTTTCTCCAAAAGTTTTGATATTTTACATTTGAAAAATTCAGTTTGATATTTCATTTTTTTAATATTTTATTCTACAAATTATTGTCTATTTCTACCTCTTAGAATTTCACTTATTGCTTATTAGTACAGAAATGTTTTCAAAGATTTAATGTGCAAACTAAAAACTTTGGACATGTTTTATATAAATATATACGTACTTTAAAAGCTTTCAAATTATATTTTTGTGCTTTAAAATTTGATCTTGTGAATTTTTTTTTTTTAACTCTAACGTGAGTAGCTCGGAGAAACTCATTTCCCAACGTTACTTAAATCAGAGTGTTTTTGAGTTTTTGAGTCAGCATACGATGATTTCGCGCTAGCAGTGCGTTACTGGCGTAGACAGTGTCGTGAGTTCTCGACGACGTTTGTAAAGCGTCGTCGCCGGCGCGCGCCGCGAATTTTTTTTCCCCCGCGAAACGGCCTCGCCGTTAACGAGATGCAACACACCGTGCATCGCCGTGTGCTTCGCTCCGGCAAAGCAGATTTACGCGCACGCGAGCAACGAGAATGTACAGCTATCTTGCGGTCAACCGTTATTATGTGCATACAGCGTCGAGAATTGATTTCAACCCGAGAAAAAATCTTAGAAGCGAGAGAAAAACTGACAATGTTTTTTAAAAAAATTTTATGTGTGTGTGAACTAATTTACGTAGTCATATTTATATAATTTTGTAATAATTATATATATGCTGTGCTAAAAAAACATACTACCAATTAATTATTCAGCATTTTATTCATTATTTTATCAGCCTAAACGTTCTGAAGCGTTTAACTTACAATTCAATGCACGAACTTGATGCAAATGTGCCGTTTTCATCAATTAGTGTGGATTATTCCACACTACAAAAAAGCTAAACTAATTATCATCGTCTGATGCTGCTGGAATAACTATTGACATTGTCATTAATTGAGAAATCAATACATCGTCCTAATTATCTAACACACAAAAGCTCGATGAGCTTTTCAAATTCACATAATCTTCATCAACGCGTTCATTGTCAATTTTCTCCTCTCTCTTCCTCTTCAAATAAATCTTGTTTTGTGATACTTCTAAAATACTGGAAAATAAATTAAATTTGCAATTATAAAATATTGTTTTCTATTAAAAAGTCTAGTTCAAATACTTCGTTAATTTACAAAAAAAAAAAAAAAAAAAACAATTACAAAGAACGCCTCCCGATTATAGAACGCGCCGAGAATTTCTATAATTATAGTAGTACACTATTTCAAATAATTTTGAAAGCTTCTGTGTGCAAGAGCAGTGCTCCAGAAATAAGATATTACTCACTATATAACGCATGTAACTTTCTCTCTGAATTGTCACGATCGTTAAACAAAATCCCAAAACATAATTCGCGTTAAAAAATTGTGCTCTCTCTTGCAGAAATCTTTCCTTTCCCTGTATTTTACAAACGTCAATACTGCCTGATCAGTATTCCGATTGATCAAGGCATAATTTAGATAGATCTACGCGCGCATGAGAACGATTCCGTAAGCGTGGTTTTACGTGACTCACAAATCCCGCCCTCCCGTCGGAATTTCGAAAATCCACAATGCAACATACACCCTTCGCCAGCGCGATTTACGCGCGTCTACGTTCGCGTGCTCAAAAATCACTTACGTTTTCGAATCAGCAGGTCGCTGGCTCTCCTCTCACAGGGTACAGGTAGAGTTTTTTCACTGTCTCCGTGGCGTGTCCTTCACACGGTCTGCTCAGGAGCCTCGCATCCGGCGAGAACGTTGCACCGGATTGTGTGCGTTGCGGCTCGCGAAGCGAGCGCGGAAGCGAATCCGGATTGCGTTGCGCGCAAAGTGACTCGCTCGCAGATATGCAAAAGGAAGCGAAGCGTTTTCGTTTTGCGCGGCGCGTACGGACGAGAAGAGGAGACTGCGAGGCCGTTGCGCGTTCAATGTCCCTCTCTCACTCTCTTCTCTTTCTCTCTCTCTCTCTCTCTTTCCGTCCGATGAATA
This sequence comes from Pseudomyrmex concolor, assembly GCA_014839585.1. Taxonomy (NCBI): domain Eukaryota; kingdom Metazoa; phylum Arthropoda; class Insecta; order Hymenoptera; family Formicidae; genus Pseudomyrmex; species Pseudomyrmex concolor. The sequence continues at coordinate 13,658 of QVOB01027124.1, read as the reverse complement.
TCCGCTCTCTCGTTTCAACGGGCGTCTCGAGTCTTCGTTGTCATCAACCCCCTTCGTCGCGCGTCAGTCTCACCCTCGTCGAAGAGACGGACGCAAGCGCAAAAACCCCTTCTCGCCACGGGGAGGTTGCTATCTCGCTTCGTCCTCCTCTCCCTTGTTCCGCGACGTCGATCTCGTTGAGGAAGAAAGGGAGATACTCGCCAATTATCGGCGCGATGGTCGATCGTGATTTGGGACGGCGACAACGAGAGTCGACGACTCATTGTCGCGCTTCTGTTCCTCGTTGCAAATGAACTCGATGCGATTTCAGATTTATACTGCAAATTCAGCGCAACTTATATCGGGCTATCTTGGGGCTGTACAGTCAGACGGTTGCCTAATCTAGTCTACTGTAGATATGTTTGCTGAAACATTTTGATAAAATTTATATCAGTTAATTATAAATATTTCGGGCATATACTTTCATTGCGCAAAAACAATTAGATATAACGAACAGATATCACTCGACTATTTTAAATGCGTGATAGTTTTTGGCAAAATACAGAATTGCAACAATCAGTTGCAGTATTACAGTTGTGACGTGTAATAAATAATAAAACCAGTTCTTCTAGGACCTAAAAATATCATAGAAGTACACGCGTAAGAAATACTGAAACGATTTATTTATTATAATTTAAAACTATACAATATAGTTGTTACAGTAAAGGTAACATTTTTACGACTAAATTTCTCAACTTATGGTGTAAAATTCATTTTGTTTTTTGATGGTTCTAATATCAATTCATTATTGGTTTATGCGTTTTATTCGTCTATTTGCGTCTGTTGCCACCGCCGGCCAGGATGGTCAGAACTCGCACAAAGATGTTAAGCGTGTCCAGATAAATCGAGATTGCGCTGCAAGAATAAAAATACCATTAAACACTTTGTTTAAAGAAACATATTAAAATAAATTTGATTATACTCACTGGTTAATTGGATCGTAAGGTCTGCCGTGAGCGTTGTACGCTGGATGCGTCTCCGCTACCTTGATGATTCTCTGCGTGTCGTAAAGAAGGAATCCGGAGAACAGCAGGAGGCCGCCGTAGAGCGCCATAGAATGCAATCCCGACCCTAGTACAGTAGTAGGTGGAAGAAACATGGAACCTACCGAGCTGGCGAATACAACACCGAGACCGATAGCGAGCGGGCCGCCCAACGCCAGGAACTTCTCGCTAGGGGCGCAAACAGCGACAGTCGACAAACCACCGACGATACCAGCGGTATACCAGGCCGCTCGAATGAGCAACGGTCCACCGAAGAAGGACAGCGGCGCTAAAACGGCGCCCATTACGCCAGTGTGCACCAGCCAGGCTATTTGCTTGGCACCAAATCCTTCTTTGTAAGGAAGTCCTTGCACGACCATACCACTACCGATCATTGCAGCAAGTGTGACACCTAGAGCAATCCATCCTTGACGCATCACCATGTTCATGATCGCAGGAGAACGCAGACACAAAGCTGCGGATGCGGCACTGGCCGCAACAGATGCGCCAAAGTACACATAGGTAGACTTTATTCTGTCCCGAACATATTGGGGCCATAAGCTACATGAAAAAAAAATCATTTTTAAGTTTAGCTTAGTTGCTCTATAAGAGAGTGTGTGTGTGTTATAACTAATGTAATTAAATCAGTATATATAATCAACTCTTAAGATTTAGATGTTTATTAGAACATCTTTTAATTTCAAAAACTTATTGCAAAAAATATCTTGATCAGAAAAAGTTGTAAATTGAATAGAAACCACATACCTTGCGTGATCTATGGCACCTGTACTTGAAGACAAACCTAGTCCATAATAACAAAGAGCACCTAGTCCCATTACTGCTCCTCCAGCTACTGCTCCTTTTCCAATATTAAATGCTGCAAACAAAACACAAATTATTTATATGTGTATAATAATCTGTTTTAAGTCTGTGTTTTTACTTCAAAACTAATTTTATGATGAGTTGAAACGCACAGATATGTATAGATTGTTTATATAACATGTAATTAAGTAAGATCCTTGTCTGACTACAGGTCTGTTGTCGCAACTTTTTTTTAAATTAATTCTTCGTAATAATATAAGTTTTATAAATACATAACAATAAATAACTTACCGGTTTCACCGGCCGGTGCCATAGCTTGTTCGGTCACGGTGGTTCTTTTTCTAGCGGTCCTCGTGAAGGAGCTGCGTCCATCGCTAACGAACAATCTCGAAATCTGACCCTTGGAAAACTGCGACGTCGTTCTCGGCACAATCGGTGACTTGACGAGCAACGCCAAGCTTGGTGATGCAACACCAGCTCGGCAGATTCTCGCCGCACACAACATCTTGCTCTTCAGTATTTAGTACTTCCGCTTTCTAATGACAGTTCTGCAAACGAAGAAATAGATGAATGTTCAGTCTCGTTACACTGTGTCTTGCAGTCATGGGGTATTTTAATTTACGTGGAAATGTTTCACGATGGAATTTTGGAGGTTCAAAGAGCAAAAGGATCTCTAGTGGATCTCGCACGATTAGGTGTCACAAAAATTTTCGTGATTTACTCACATGACGCAATACGTAGTGCGATGCGACTGTTTCTCCGCACACAACGATCAAAACAGATCTAGAAATCTAGACGTTTCGAACGGCGCATGTGAGATATCAGAGTGCAACTCACGCCACTAATATATAAACTACAGTGGCGCTACAGTCTTAAGAAAGTTTGTCATGTGACACAAGAGAGGCTACATAAATTTAAATCTCCATAAAAGATCGTACGAAAGTTTTGAAATGTATATTTTTCAAACTGTTTGAAGAAATCGAACGTACAAATTTCGAATCCATTGCTTATAAATACTTAATATGAATATTTAATTAGTAGTGTCAATGTAAACAGAATTGGAAACTATTTATAAATATACCTATTGGGTTATATGTAACACTTGTACATATAATATTATGCTAAATGTTGTAAACAGAAGTGTAAATACTGAATATATCTGCTTTCATATAAATATACAAGTTAATATAACAAAATTACACATATAATTTTATAATTTATAAAATTATACATATGTATGCATTTGCGCATTTAAAAAGTTCAAGTAAAATTAATTTTGTCTAAAACTTTAAAACAATTGGACATCTACTTCGGCACGCGATATACTCTTATAAAATATCTCTTTAAAATATAACAATCTCTTATATATAGAAATCTCATCTGTATAAAAATATAGTATAGATGAATTATAAAACTACTTTTATAAAACTATTTTTATAATTCATCTCTATTTGTAAAGCTAAAATCTTCTTCAGAGTTTTTATCAGAAGTAGCATTATCAGTCTTGTCTTCGTCATCAGGATAATTTTTACATAAACCTGAGATATCTCTGCAAAGCTCCTCTTTCTTATTGTCCGCATCACTCATGTATATTGCCACTATATCATCCTCAAATTCTTCCACAATAGCGTTGCACTGAAAACCGTAATGCAAATTAACAAAGTGAAAACATACTCTCTAACTAAATTAAACAAAGCAGCACTCACATAATGTTCCAGACTCTTGTTGAGATCGCCATCCTGAACTATGTTTACTTCGCTCATCATAGAATTCATACCACCCGATGGAGAAAAGAGATTCATAAGTATTAGTTGATTGTTGGATTTCTTTCTTGCTCTCACGTAATTTTCTCCGAATTTTTTACAAAGATTTTCTAATATATCAGAAAGATGCATCTCTGATCGACTTAATGGAGCCTTAAAAAATGTTTTTAATTTTACAATAAATCTAGATATAAATTCTGTGCGTGTGTTATTAAATTTTAAATCTAGAGAGTAGCTTATAACTAATTCATAGTCTTCTTTTTATATTTCTTCTTACAGTTTTGCGCATAGCATTTCCAGTTGCATCCAATCTAAAACTACCCACTTCAACTACTTTGTTTGGATCAGCTTTGAGGACTTCGGTGTCAAATTCTTTCATAAGTTTTCTACAAACTACAACATACAAATGATTAAAACTTGACTAAAAAATGACTTGTGATAATCAAGTATTCTTTCATTGATAACTTTGCTCAGATATTAAGACAGAATTATATACCACTGATTATTACCTAAACATTTCAGATATTTTAGATCTATGTCCTCAGAATTTCCAAGAACGTTCACTAAAAAGAAGCCGGCAAATAACACAACTTTTATCATCTGCAAAAGAAATATGAATTTTTGATTATAACATCTAGATAATAAGTTTTCTCGACAGATGTTAATATATTCTGTAAATTTTTCATTCTCATATATAATGTATAAAGTCAGATTATATCCTTTACCTTTTTTCCAATTTTTATTGTGTACAAAATTATAATAAACTTATATCTTTTGCAAGAAAGTCTTTCTACACCTTAAAAGAGATGCAACGTGTAATGTAACACGACCAACGTGCATCTTCCAATGTCAATAGGTAAATGGGTAAAAGCAGTAAAATTCATATAAACCAATGACAATTCGTAACGTGTCTTCCTGACGTTCTTGATGATAATGTCAGTGATGCCAACTGTGACTATGAATCGCATTTTCTATATATCGAGAATCGAGATATCGAATCGACCAAAGTAAAAGTTACTGATCTCCATATAGGAACTTTTCGTGTTGCAGCATGGTTGGTATACCCAAACTGTGCATTACGGCGTTGTTTCTTCTTCGTCTGCCGCCATTGTGCAAGAGCGACTAGTGATAGAAGAGGTTGGTTTGAGAGTTGAGTGCTTTTTCTCAGTGTGGAAATCACGTTACGTCGCGAGCCGCACAAATGAAGATGGTAGACAAAATAGAAATGAGTCTGGACGACATTATAAAACAAACAAAAGGGTCGCGGGTGCGCGGTGGCGGTAGCGGTAGACGAGGCCGCGGTGCCGGCGGTTCGCCCCGTCGTGGAGCACGCAGATCACAGAGAACTGGAACTGGCGTTATGCGGGGACGCAATCGTGGTGGTATTGTGCGTAGCACACTACCATATACGAGAGTAAGCAAAATTCAACTCATTCCATCGTCTAATAATTATATTGTTGCTCCAAAATTGGTCTTTTTCTTGTTTGTATGTATGTAGGCGTAGTGTGTGCAACTATGTGCCGCCTAGAAAGCGTACATATGAAAACACAGTACGTGTATGTGTGCGTAAGTGTGTATATTGTGCTTGCATGTGAGTTTTTTTTATGTGCGCATGTGCGTATGTATGTGTATGCCTGTTGTCCTATTTTGTGAAAGAGTTTTGAATTCTTAAATAGTCATTCATTGATTCATTCATAAAAAATTTGGGTTTAGATAATGTAATTGCTGAAATAGAAGTTGAATCATGTGCTTTCTTTAAACATAGTTTTTAAAAGTTTTCTTTTTGTTCTTTATTTAAGTACATATTGAACCACGTGCTTACTTAATTGTTGAACATGTTTGAAAAAAATAGTTTTGTAAAAAATGTCAGTTATTATTTGTATAGATATTTTAAGTATTTTAATATTGAGTTGTTTATTGTGTTTATTAATAAATTTGATACAAGAAAAGCATAAGAAAAAAATTATTTAAGGCAATTTCTAAAAAATATATTTATTTATTATAATATATTTATTTATTATATTTAATATATTTATTTAAATAAGTGATTCATTTAGCAGACTAATTAAAAAGAAAAAAATATATTTTATGATGCAGGGTGATATAAATAGTGCCTGGAAACATGATATGTTTGATGGTGTAAAAAAAGTTGGTCGTGGGGCACTAGGCAATGCAGGAACTACGAAACTTTTGGTATCAAATCTTGATTTTGGTGTATCAGATTCAGATATACAGGTACTAATCTGTTTTTATATCAATCTGTTTGTATATAAATATAACTTATTTTTATACTTTTACTATTCAAACATTTTTATGTATATTTATTTGCAATTCTTTTTTTACATCTATGTGAAGAGAAAAGCTTTATGCGAAGAGAATATTGTTAATATCTAACTTCTTTTTAGGAATTATTTAGCGAATTTGGACCTTTAAAATCTGCAGCAGTACATTATGATAGATCAGGTCGATCTTTAGGTTCTGCAGATGTTATATTTGAAAGACGAGCAGATGCTATCAAAGCAATGAAACAATATCACGGAGTACCACTAGATGGTATGTAAACTTGCAAGAATCGTTTGTTGTAGCAAACTCACATTACAGGAAAGAAGAATTTACAATACATTTTTACAAGAAGTAAATTTATATGGAAATTGCACAAGATACATCATTTCTTCATTGATATTTTAATATGTGTTACGTGTGGCAGGCCGTGAAATGAACATACAAGTTGCCACTTCTGAACTACCAGTCACTACTGTTCGTGGTGGTCTGAGACTTAGTGGTACCAATTATACACAAAGACCGCAGACTCGCTTTAGAGGAAATCGCAGTACAGGACCTATTAGAGGTAATTTTTCACATATCAACAATTACTTATATAGATAAACGTATGAAGTTTTACTTGCAAGAGATATCAACAGTTAAGTTCTATAAAAATAAAAATGTAGTTACTAACTAATTTCGCCGCTGATTAATGCTTATTTTATCTTAGCTGAAATAAGTGTAATTTGTATAAAGAGCTCCAGAAGTTATCAAAATTTAGCTCCAGAAGTTAAGAGAAAAGCTGATCTGTCAGTAAACATAAAATAGTTGCTCGTCAGTTAGATTTATAAATTTATCGAATTTAAGGTCGTGGTACTGGACGACGCGGAGGTAGAGGAGGTCCACGGCAACCAACAAAGACACCCACAGCTGAAGAACTAGACGCAGAATTGGAGGCTTATGTAAAGGAAGTCAAGTAACAACATTAAAAACATCCTGTTTTGCTCTTTGTTTGAATTCTTTGTTCAATCTGGTTTTACCGCAATTTATACATACGTCGTTGTCCTTAGTTTCATGAGACATACTGAAATATAACTCTAACATTTATAAGATTTTGAGAGTAAGCAATGTCATAAGAGAGAATTCTTAATCTTAGTTTTTATTTTTGACTATTCTTTCGAGAAGTGACATATACGGAAACAGATTTTTCCGATCTATCTTCATCGGTATAAATATTCATCAGTCTTTTTATGATACACAATAACAGTGTTGGCGAAAAATTGTAAAGACTGTATGAATTTGTGTATGTATACTTTCGTGAGAGTGTGAATTATCTCATATGATAAAATATAATGGAATTTATCTCGAAAAGTTGTTGTTTATCAAAGTACGGAATGTGCTTTTAGCCCTCACAATCTGATTATTATCTAAGCGTTACATTGAGCAACAAAAACAATGTACCTATATATCTAATTTATGGTTTATCATTAAGACTCTGTTCTAGAGTATAAGCGCGGGAAAATTACTTTTGTAACTTCAATTGAATCTTTTTTCAACCAAAAAGCGTTAAATCACATCACAAAATTTTTATGTTGGATTCAGGCTGTGACGTACTGTTTACTAGTCAAATATTGATAACTTAATGCAGTACTCTCTAGATATGTTAAATAAAAAATGTATACACATATTTTGAAATATGCAGCGTACACTCATAACAATTAAGTAGAAAAGACTGAAGAAAAACTGGCAACAGACCATCAGTACAATGAAAAAAAAATAATAATAAAAACAAATTATTCTTAAAAAAAAAAAAAAAACAAATCTTGTTACTCACCTAAGAAAATTCTTAACGCGTAAATTCTAATTTTTTTCTTTTTCCTATCTTTCTCTCTTGTTTCATCACTTAGAAGAAACAATTTGATCCAAATATATACACATTTTGAGAACTATATATTTATAGAATTTGTAACAAATAAAACATCGACAAAAGTCTGTGTAGAAGACACGTTTTCTTTATTGTACTTATGTAATTCACATTATGTAATATATTTTGTACATATGTAAAAATATCTATAATAGAGATAAGCATAGAGCAGACTGTTCCTACTAGTCTGTGATTGTAGAGATCACTACAGAATTGTACTCCCTTTTTATACACAATATGCAGATCGGTTTGTTTTTTTACACATTAGAAATAATTAACTTCTCTAAATATCTAATAATAAGGTCAATCACACGTAAATTTCAATAATAAAATTTTACTATGCAATAGTTGTATACAATGAGGCAACATTACCACACCAGTGTTTTTAAATTACAAAATACAGATAAATAACCTTATAATCTTTTCAGTGTTCTCTTTTTATCTTTTAACATCTTTTTCTTTTCTGCCGTTAGTTTTTTATCGCCTGCGTGCTTTTTTGGAAGAGGTCCTCCTGCTTCTGCACAGCTTTCTAAACCAGCCTTGCTTCCTTTTCCAGCTCCCTGAAGAAATGAGATCAAATTTTTCATAAAGAAACGCCAGAGCATACTTGAAAAACACAATTTGACTTATCAAAATGTAACTATTACTTGCGCATGTATTTCTGTCATCATCTTTGCTCGCTCTGCATATTCATCATGACTTTCTAAAAGTAACTTGCCAGCTTCTTCGTTCAAAGCAGATTCAGGATTTGGCATTATTAGTAAACATTTTATGGTCTGAAAATGCATACAACATACATGAACAATAAGAAGGTGAGTGTTTTCAATATATTTTCCTTGTTACAATCATCATTTACCAATAATATATGTTGTATTCCGAGATCTGGTTTCCAATCTTTCTTTAATGTATTAACACAAATTTCGCCATTTTTTGCTACATTAGGATGAAAGATCTTTGTGAGGAAGTATGCCTTTGGAGGTCCTTGAGGAAAATCCTTTCCAAGAGCCAATTTTATTCTAAAGAAGCCACCATTATAGGGAGTTCCCGCTATAAAAAAAGAAATATTTATTAGTCAATAGAAATATATTAATTTTCATTATTTTTTCTTTTAGAGATTGGTTTACAATGCATATTTCTTGATTTGACAAAAGTTTAGCAAGAATATACACAAATGATTTAAAACATGATAAATATTGGATCTAAATTCTAAAAACAACTAAAAACTCTCTTATATTATTTGAATATTTTGTGTTTTAATATTTGAAAATACTCTTGCATAATTCATTGTTTGTCAACATGTGGCCTGTCACTGATAAGATATATACACACATAAAAACTGTGTATGTATACAGTTAACCTAAGTGTGTTTTTTATATAAATAACATACATTTTTTTTCACAGTTATTACAAATGAATTAATGTGTTTTTCTTGCCACTTCAATTTACAAACATGAGAAATAAATTAAGCTGGAGTTAGAGTCAGAGTTGAGGCTAGGTCAGTATTAGACCAAAAGGTTAGACTGGTTTAAGAGAGAAGGTCCTCAAGGGGCCTCGAGTTTAGATATAGATGTCAGGGTCAATATGAAACCACTTTGTCTTAAGATATACAATTTAGAGAGTAGCAAGGGAAAGTAAAGCTGGCTTTTCTTACATGGACCTTCGATGACAGCTTGGATGTCCGTCACGTCTGCCTCGTTGAGAATGACGCGGATACCCTCGGGTGGTTGACTGACCAGTTCTGCCATTTCCTTGGCAACCCGGCGGATAATCTGCGGCGACAGGTTTTCCACATTCTGGAAGAGCAAAGAGAATCTCGTTTACGCGCGTTATGTTTAGCAAAAACGCGTCGCGGAGGCGCGAAAACACAAACAACAAGGGAAGACATCGCGACGTCCTGTCGTCGCGACGACGATGCCGTGTTTTCGTCTTGCAATGTCGACTGAGCGGATACTCACGGAGCTCACGGCGGCGGCCATGATCGCTGAAGACTCCGACGTCTCACCAGGTCTCGCAGGTTCCGCGTTTTCTCTCAATCTTTCAAACGCACGCTCGTGGTTTTGTGGGAAAACCGCTTAACGTCATAACAGCAGCACGACATTATCCGCAATAACCAACATTTTGAACTAGCAGCCAATCGCGTGCCGGGACCTCGACCATACTCTCGAAACCAGAAGTCGATTCTTTCTTCTCCTCCTCCGCCGCGACTTTGTCCACCTACCAATCCCGTCGTTCCGTGCCCACCCCCGTTCGACGACCAGTCTTCACCCCCGCGATTTGCGCTTGTTTTTTTCATTTGCGAGGTGTTGCGAGGGCTATTCGGCGTTGCCGATTTCAAACCCAATGAATCTAACTGCTTTTCAGCGGAAGTGACTTTGGGATGACAGTACGTGCGTGAGCGGAATAAAAAAGGACTTGCCTGCTAGGACTCGTTTGACACAGGAGAAGCAGAATCCGGTTTTCTCTTGCCGCTGTGTTTTCTTCGACAGACCGCCGTGCGCATCGGCGGTGTCACTCGCTGCATTTCGCACAATCTTTCATCGCGCGTCTTCCTCAACGAGACCAATTTCCACATCGCTGTTGCTACAAATTGTTGCACGATGACGGACGATGGGACGATTGACAAGGTATATTTTGTATTAAATCGCAGCTCTTTGATTATGATTAAAATGGGTGGGAGAGCATGAAAGAGGGAGAGGGAAAGGGAAATGACTGGGTCAAATATTAAATACATTTTAATGAATGACAGAAGTGTGACAGAAAAGTAATTGATATTTTCAATACAAATGTATTTTAATTAGAGTTTTAATTTTTATTTAATACTGTTAATATTGTTGATTACAAACTAATACATTTTTCTTAGGAAAAGCATATGAAACAACTGAAGCGCAAGATGGAAAGTTGGCGAGAAATAATATTGCCCTTATATTCCATTTTGCTGTGGGAACGCAGCTGGTATCCTGGATTAATTTTTGGTTTTGTAACCATGGTATTTTGGTAAGATAACATTTTTTTATATGTGGAAACTATTTTTAGAGAATAGTAAATTAAGTGTCTTACTAAATTTGTCTCTTTTAAGTTTTAATTATATAATTTATAGTGACAATTAAGAACAATAAAAGAAACATATGATATAAAAGGAAGGAAAGAATGACACTATCTAGAATGATACTCTCTTTATCTTAAACAGGCATTAAATAGAATTCTTCTAATGATTATAAAACATATCTGTGATACAATTTTATAGATACAATTTTGTTACATTTATAATTGTATAATATATGATTGTCTTCTTACAGTACAATATGGATTTTAGAACCACCATTGCTGACAATGATATCCATGTGTTTATTGATTTTCGCTCTTGTTGATTATCTTGTACCAACTTTGACTTCATTCCTGTATAACGCACAAAGTTGGACTGGACAAAAGGAGAAGAAACTGATTGAGATTTGTCAAAGTCTCTCAGATGCTATACTAGAAATACAAAGAGTATGGGCATCTCTCTCAAGAATTCGACACAATCGTCCTAATCTTGTAAGTGTGTGTTTTGTTATTCCTCTTTTTAATGTGAAAATTTATTCACAAGTTGCACATTACGAAGAACATTAGATAATTCCTGAAAATAAAATACACAATAACTTTGCTCTTGTCAGTAGAAAGACAGTTATACAATTTGTGTACAATTAAATTTAATTCGAATCTTACACAAATTGTTTCCTGTATTTATAAAATAAGTTATTTCTTTGTGCTGTTGTAGTACTACAGTGCAGTGATCTTCTGCCTTCTTCTCTTTGCATGGATTGGCAATTCAATCAACAATTTGCTTCTGTTTTACATCTTAGGTAACAATTTTAGAGAACGAATTGATTTGTCTATTATCATTAGTATCTTTGAACTAAGAGTAAAAATAATTATCTTTTCAGTAAATTCATTCCTTCTCACGCCTGGATTCAGACATACTGGATTCGCACGCTGGCTTGTGCAATATGTATACGACCATGTAACTCGTCGCACTTAAACGCGTCATTTTGTATGTATGTCATGCATCCCACCGAATCTCCTCTCTCATTACATATACATTTATTTATAACATCTTAGATATACATATATATATATATATATATACATTGCTTGCGAACACTAGAGTCAACCAATTGTGATTTGGTAATCTCATTTTGGTGATTGTAGTGCTCACATGTGATCTAGCATGAAGAAAGCATTATGCCGCAGTCTTTATTCATAACACATTACAGAAAAATAAAAACTATACAACAAGTTAAAAAAAAAAAAACTAAATATGGCTCTCCTTCCTACCCTTCAATTAGATTCTCCGTAATTACAAAATTGATTTTGCACAATATTTTAACATGACAATAGAAACAACAAATGTTTAATAATAAAGAATTGCCTAAAATTAATGGTTACACTGTATAGGTGCAAAGTTCATAGATAATTTTCTCCAGGTGAGTGTTGTGCTATTTTTTCTCTCTATTTAAATTAGTGATTCTATTTTGTAATAACGCATTTTATATACCGATCGGCATTTTATATGCCAATTAATGCCGATCTTAGTACGCATGTCGTGTGAGAAAAAGCAATGCGATCGATCAATATACGATACGAGTGTATATAGGGATAGAAAATGTGGACACTAGAAACTAGGTAACAAAACATTTGGAACAATACGAGCAGTTTGTCCACACATTATGCAATATTTTATTTTGTAATAATAATAGTAAAAGAAAAACATCCTCAATATCGTCAAACACTGTTTCGTCAAAAATCACTGTTTGAGATTGAGGTTAGAACTCCATTGCTGGTCTAATGTTTTTCACAAAGAAAAAATTACATAAATTTCTTCCAAAGTCCACACAACAACTTTGATCAGTTGATGATGATGATAATGGGCGTTTGTCGCTGTTTACCATCGAAAGTTGACATTGAACACGAAAGGTGTTACATTTGTTGCACGATTTAATTTTTTTTATGTGTTCATGTTATTTACTTATTTCTAAATTCAGGTAACACACGATTCTCTTGAGAAAGACAAATTATGGATATTATTGTAAAGTTGAACGATCAAACAGTTGGGAGAGATAAATTAATAAGGTATATATGTTATTTATTAAGTATAATTGTCTATCTGTTTACACACATATGTGTGTATATATATATATATTTCTCAAGGTTCCAACTTTGTTTTTTTTTTAATATATCAACAGGTTAATTAAAGAAATCTTATACTTCATATATTATATAATTAGTAGATATGTTTATACTTATATTCTTTCTTAAAACAAAATTTGTACAGATTGTTGCAATATGGAAGTCGTTTTTACTGGTATCATGCACAAAATGTGCACAGCACAAGATACTCTGCGGAAATTCTGAGGAGTTTGGAATTTACCTTCAGTTCATTTCGAAAATGTGTGTTTACTTTAGTTCTTATAAACATATTTTTTCTTTTTCAATTAGTAAATTATGTATGTGTGCACATATATGTATATATATATATATATATATTTATTTATTTCCAGTACTTCGCTTTGGAAGATGTTTGGACAATTTGTATTCCGCTCTAAAACTGATAAAATATCCTGACCCTCCAATAAGGACAATATTAATTGTGACAAAAGTAGCAAATGCCTTTTATTTGCTGGTTGACCATCTCATTTGGATGAGCAGAGTGGGAGTCTTGAGGATTAATTTAGAAAAATGGAACAGAATAGGCAACAAATATTGGTTGATAACCATCATTTTGAATTTAGTAAGGGATATTTATGAGATTGTCAAGATTCTAAAATACGATAAGAATGCGCTTAAACATTGGATGTTCTATCTGAGATATCACAGAGAAATAGTAAT
>QVOB01027123.1:0-13754 GCA_014839585.1 Pseudomyrmex concolor | reverse complement strand
TCTGCGAAGCACTTCTAGAAATTAGTAGGTATGATCTCGCAAAGAGATATTGAGGGAAACGTGCGGCAAATACGCGAGGCACTACTGTAATTACTGATTTTTAATTTTAGTAGCCGTTCTCTAGGTTTAAATGTGAGCTAAGGACGAGTGTGAAAGTTCAACAACAAAATATAATTCGCCGCAAAACAGAGAAACAAAAGAGTTATAGAGAGACGCGGGACGATCTTGCGAACGATAGACGTAATTCTCAAGAGAAGGAACATGAATCACTCAGTTAGATTGCCATCGAGTCGTTAAGCACTTTTCTCTACCGCGTAAAAAAGCAGGAGATAGTCGAAATAGCTGCTACTTCGAGAGCAGCTTTCGAGTTTTCGTCACTAAAACTCTCCGTTCTCGATCAACGATCTAGAACACTGATATGACTCTGTGAGACACGCGATATGTTTGATCAATAGGGTTCCGACAGAGAACCCTAGTTCTTTTGGAATTGTGTACTTATGTCTTCTAATACCAACAATTGAGAAAATGTCGCTAATTGATATTGTTCTCTCTCTCTCTCTCTCTCTTCAGAAGAAAAACATACTTTATACTTAAAAAAGTATTTAATTTCCAAACATTCTTTTTTCAACCAAAACTGTGAGTTTATTTTTAAAAGTACAATTTTTTAATTTCGTTTTGTATTTCCAAACTACATTAAACTACTTTGAACTACTTTATAAATATCCACAATTTAGGAAACATTTTTTAATTGTAGTAAAATTGTAGTTAAATTATTGAATCTTGTCTTCGGAAAGAAGCAACATAATCGTATCTAAAGTAACATTGTTGATAAATTCCATTGGTAAGACCGTGAATGGACGAGTTCACGGAATAGATACACATTAAGATTAAAAGCCGTCTGTGTTTCGTGAGACAGAAGATCGATAACACTAATGCCAAGATGAGCGTTTATCCAAAATTACGACGGTTTCTTCAAGAAACGCTACGGTACGTATCTATCCAACGTATCTTTATCACTTTTCGGCAGTTCATTCACATTGATTAAACTTTGGAATATGAAGAATCGCATAGATTTGTTTTCATGATGAACGCACGGCTGCCAAACCACGCCGAAGTTGTATCATTTATTGAAATAAATTGAAACTACAATAAATTCGGACGAATGAATCTATTTGATCATTAGAAAACTTCAATATATAAATTATCTTCCGATCACTAATTGATAATTAAAAACATGAATTAAATATTATGAAAAATTTAATTGACTTTAAGTAAATTTAATGTAGATTTAATATCAAAAATGTTTTTAAAGAGTTAATTAGATTAAATTAATTAAATGTTTAATCCAAAAATTTGGTGCTTGTCTCATTTGATAAAAAAGTAAAATTAAAATGCTGACTTGACGTCAAGCTGACTTTCCACATTAAAAAAAATTTATTTCCCGTAAAAAAAAGTTTGCAGTAAAGTACAATTAAAAAATTCGACGGACATATATTTATTGTTTCAGTTAAATGTGTAAAATAAATTATAATGAATAATACCACATGTAGATATATTTCTTCAATTTTAATAACCATGTGCTTGTAATCAGCATATAATTGTTCTAGCAAATACCTAACTATTATATATATGTATATATTCAAATCTGTGACCGGCAACAGTTCTCTCTAAAACTTTCTCTTAAGAAATGTTTTATCTGATTCAGATAAATCTCAATGATATCACATCAGTCGATAGCCGAATACATGTAACATGTAAGTACATAGCGCGATAAAAAATATTAAATTTACAGAGACGTGTCTCTACTTTGACTATTATATTTTTTGACTATTATATTTTATGAAGTTTTATTTTATGAAGCTGCTATAAAACGCTATATAGTAATTTTTTTCGCTATATCGTAATACAGAGTGGACAAAAAATATTGTTTGTTTAAATCGAGGAATTTATAGTCGATCAATTCAAACCGAAGGTTTTCATGATTCCTACGATATATGAAATACAGCGACCCAATTATTTTGCGCAGTTCTAATCACTTTTGAAAAGCGTCGGCATGATAAGTTTTTTCGATTTCTGCCGATGACAGAACAATGGAAAATTATCGTCTCTTTTTGTGTACGCATATCTTTACATTCGCGAACAGTCGAAGGTTTTTCTAGCGCGGGTTCTTGGCCCCTTTTCTTTCTAGGACAGGCGCGATGCCTCTGACAGAAGGTTCGGATTTATTCACTCGGTGACGAAGGGGAATAGAACCCTCTTGAGGGCTCTTGACATGGTCTTTCCCTTCGATGCAAAAAATCATTGCTCGATATATCGCCGATATTTGGTATTGAAGTGCGAGAATATTATAGCTCCTTTTTTCCGATAAAAGCGTCAAATATGCGATCAAGTTCATAAATTTTTACTTTCGCAAATATTGCCACAGGTAGCAAATGCATACTATCTCTCAATATTGTAACTTTAATATATATACCTATATATATATATATGTATATATATACATGCTTCTGAAATAGTTTTATGAACTATACACGTGTGAGAAAATGTTATTCTCTATGTGAAAATAATACCTATCTAATTATGTTTAGAACTCAAAGCTCATATACCATATGTATATCGCTATATTCTTTAGTAGGAATATAAGAATCATCACTTGTTGCTTTTACACTAGTCCGGGCAACTTATTATTCGTCAATCGTTGAGTTATGTTTCAGGTTTTTTACTCCCACACAGAACGCACTTCAATATTACAAAATAATTTCTGACACTTGAAAGAATTGTGCTTGAATTGTGATCAATTATATTTAATTTCATTTTATATAATATATATGTTATTCGTTTTATATAATATATATGTTATTTCAAATTCGAGACATTTTTTTGATAGTGAGAAAAATTGATGGTAAGGAAAATTGTGTGATCAATGTGTGAATAATTAAATTTTATCGGAGAATGCAGCAAAAATGAATGTTCGATTTCGTACAAAAAATTCTTTGCCGTCGATAGAAAATTAGATCTTTGTACGTGACTGCAATATTGTAGAGTCAATCGAAATAAGAAACGCAGCGCGTTTGTTGCTCCTGACAGGTTTTCTCGGTAAAATACGAAACTCAAATAACGAATTTACAAACTAAACTTAACAAAAGTTTTAAAGAATTATTATTATCTAGTAATTAAAATTTATTTTTATCTGTGCGGATGCTGTAACAACGACGGACGATGAGTTTTAATACATTGGCGTCGGTAATATTGGCGAAAAAAATTAAATTCTGTTTGCAAACTTAATTAGATTGTGCGAAATGGTTTGGATGCGCGAAAATACAATTAGTTTAAAATCAATTACGTGATAACTGCGCAACAGCGGTCATGCTATCAAGTTAAGTGCGGGCGTAATTAAGGCGTTATTGTAAATAAGAGCAACCAGTAAAAAATGTTGCATCTCTGCCCATGTACCTTAGTGTACAGTCTCCAATGTTCTTCTCGGAAAATTAATTTCAGAAAATGTATTCAGTACAATAAAAAAGTGTGGTCCGGAAAGATTTAATTTTTTTTCAATATATTTCTTTTTTCTTAATACATATAACAATAAAAGATAAAATTAACTTTTGTTTAACAAGGAATTATTATATGCAGAATTAATATTCTTTACTGCGTATTGGTAGATCATTCAATACCTATCAATTACATTTATGAGAGACAAAGTCCGAAATTAATATTTTTCGTGGAGTAACATCGTTGAACTTATTGCAAAACAATTACGAATACGGTTTCCACGTGCAAAACACGTCTAGATGCGATAACGAGAATATTCGCGATATACGAACCGTCTAACGCGTATAATTGTATAAAAAGAACAAGAGAAAAATCAAACAAAAGGTACCGAAAGGTCGACGTCTTTTTTATGGGACTTGTCGTGAGCCGCAGCAGACAATTTCGGGAGACGGTCTATGGGAAGCGTAAAGCGTTTCTCAATTACAATTGCAGTAACGATGTCCATTGAGAAAGCAATCTCTGTAGATAACTGAATCTCCTCTTACAAAGAAATGTCTCGCAAAGCAGTCTTGCGTTTTCGTATCGGAGACTGTTTCGATTATATTTCAATCTTAATTTGTTCTGAGAAAAAGAAGATTTAAATGCCTGGTTTTGATTTAAAAAGAGAAAGAGAGAGAGAGAGAGAGAGAGAGAGAGAAAAGAGTTGTTATTTTTTTTAATTCAATTATTGTTTTAATCTTGTTTCTAATTGGAAAGATATATAAAAAAGCAAAAAGAATAAAAAATAATATCGATTTAAAAAAACTTGTGTTATACATAATAGAATTTGTAAATTTGTAAGATATAACAGACGATTTCTTTGAGAGAGAAATATCTTTTTGACAATAGATATTTCAGATTTTATCTTGATGGACTTACACCTCGGCTCCACGGGAAGCCGAAAAAAAACCTTTTCGAGTCCGACAATTTTTATCGCACCTCTTTCATCAACGTCGTCTCGGACGTGAGTTCCGTTTTAAGGAGAAACGCGTTGTTGCCTTCTACATTAAAAATTAGCGAGTGACTATTTTGCGTCAGATTTTACGACGCATATTTCATATCTTATCGGAAACGCTTCCCCACCGAGACGCCGCGAGAAAATGGTCACAACCTTGGGATTTTAATCTTATGGAATTTCAACCTGTAAATCTTTCTTTCTTAAACAAATGAATCTAGGAATGAATCCAGAGATATAACTGACTTACGTTAAGAGATTTCGGGAGATTTCGAGTTTCTCTTGATATATCTTAAGCGATCTCTGAAGAAACTTATATTGTCCAATTGATTATATTGAATAATCGTTGGAATGTTTCAGATGTGCTATTACTTATAATATAAAGAGAATCTCGAATGAACTGTTCAGAAATAATTTCAAAATTTTCTTTTTTTCTTCAGAATAAATAAAAATAAATAAAAATATCTTCTTTAAAAATTGTCTCAGAAATCTGGAAGATTTATATGCTTGCGCGTTACGAAGCTCTTGTAAGTCTTCGAAAAGACTTTTATATCGGACGTATGTATCTCCCGTTTGCATTTATATTTACATATCAATATACATATCATTTATATTTACATATCAATGTTGTACTTTCCATTTTTCACTCTTACTTTTTACAATGTATTTTTTTTCAGCTTTTTTATTTTGCAAAATAAATTTATTGAGAAATAGTAAAATGAAAAAAAGATAAAACTTGTAAAAAGAAACACAATGATACGTAAATAAACAAAACAGAACATGTAATAATTACGAACAAAAAGACGTAAAAATGGAGTATATACATGTAGAAGGTGGCAGATGAGGGGCATAGTTTTTTTTAACGATGACGGAATTTTATTGCCCTAGGCCAACGTCTTTAAGAGATGTCTGAAACAGGTATTTAAATACGCCAACAAAAAATTGATCTGTCGCTCTCTTAACGTGCTCCAGACTTTTTGTTCCTGTTTTAAGTTGTGAATCTTATGATATGCGCAAGTTTGTCTGACATTTTCTTTCATAAGATTTTGATTTTCTCATGAAAAAAATGAAGTAATATGATTATATATCACTATTTACGCGATATTTTTAAGATCAATAATATATCTATATGTCAGAATATTTAATGTGAAGAACAAATCATTTTTTTAAATTGTACATAATTTTTTTATAATTTATGTATATCTTTCCGTACAACATTTTGAATTCGATCTTTCTCTTCTCGATTGTGTGGTTTTTCGCTTTTAAGATTAGACTTACGCTAGAAGAGTAAATAGATAGACCAATTAAATAGACAAATTGAGCGATTTAAACAGGAAACCATTGAACCTAACCAAAGTCCACAGGCGTTTTATATTCACATAAGCGTGTATATGTTACGTGCAAGAGCGCTTTCTCGAACGAAAACGGGATCAACGCTCTAATACGAGTTTGTTTCGATGATGTCAGTTTTCTAGTAGCTCGTTTTATTCGAACAATAAAGAAAAATCGAGAACTATGTGTCTCTCTAAATTTGACGATTAACATCTCATATATATTTGTCCATATTTTTCGAACTTTCTTTACAAGACTATAACTGAATCTCTAAAAGTTTCTAGAAGAGAAAGAGATCGGAACACAAAATAACATCAAAATAAATAATTAAGAAAATAATATACACAATATTATGTAAATAATATCCATAATATATTTACAATATTATTTACATAATATTGTAAATATGTTATGGATTAATACTCGGTGTGGCAAGGTGTAGCTCCGATTACACCTATGAAATGCTTCTCGTTTCTTTTTAAACTACTTTAAGCATTCCATGCTATCAGTTTGTTCTGACTTGCAAATATATTCCTATTATATGTACATCACTCTCGAAAGCCAAAAGATATCTCGAACTAGACCATTAGTACTTCATTATCAATTATTACTTCATTATTAATCGATGAAGACTCACTATATACATAGAGTGACGATTGTTTCACGCCTGTCAAACTATCATATAACATATTTGTGAAAGAATCGTAAAATTTGTATCGCATAAAATATAATTAATATTTTTAATAAATAGTAAAATTTTTTTAAATACAAATATAAGAAGAATGACCTCGAGTGTGAATTGGAAAATCTAAGAATTATAAGAAATGGCACTTTTTGTTTATAAATGTAGTACTCTAGTTAACTTTGACAGTTTTATGATATACAAGTGTCTTTCAGATTATTCGAAATATCTTACATATGGATGCGATGATATACGTTCAACTGCACCATTATTTTTCAGTTTCGTCCTTTTTACACACGCGGTAATACTAAGCGCGACGAAAAGATCGCTTATTAGACGCAGCTGCAAATATGCGAGACTCATTCGATTTTCCGCTTCTGGCTGGTTGCCAGCCAAGCGAAACGTACACGCGTGCGTTTCTTGCAAGAAAATGTCGCAAAGTATAAAGCAGTAATGTTACAAATGCGTCGCGATTTTACCGCTGTGGTTCAGACAACCGCGACACAATACTATTTGATAGTTTCATTTCGCGACCAATTTCGGGATAATTGCGCAACTTTTCTTTTTCGAATCTTAATTAGAACGATTGTTAAGATCTTCCGCAAACAAATTCTAACGGCATATTCTATTTTCTTAAATTTACACTAGCGAATAATTGAATCTTTTCTCACGCTTTTATCGTTGTTTTTTTCTTTCGAGTTTTTTTGCCGTTATTAAAGAATTTATACAACTTTGCATGAAAGAAATTTAAATAAAAAAGAACTTTAAGTCATTTGATACTTTTGTTTGAAAATATCGATTGGTTTTTGGTACGTAAACACAAGGATGGGAGATAAAAAACTTCATAAACTCTAATCAATTATAGTTATATACATACTAACAAAAGTAAGAATGTTTACATTGACACATTTTTTCTTGTATAATGTTGTAGATTTTGTAAGATAGATGTGCACAATTTCTACAAAACAAAAAATACGCCAATAGACAGATATTAGTACAAAATTTAATTAATTTTAATAATAATTTTATTGAGAGAGAAAGAGAGAGAGAGAGAGTAAATATATATATATATATACACACATACACATACACACACACACCTATAAAATTTTCAGTATTAATTTCTGCTCCAGTTTTACCAACCTGCTTGCATACGCACGTGAGGACCAAACTTGACCGCTATTTGTTGAAGAAAAACGCTGACAGCTCCGTGCGTACCGTGCGATAAAATTTGCACCAGCAAACCCGCCAGAAGAACTATCCAGCCCCAACCACCTTCCGGGTAATAATGTTGTTTCAACGTGAGTAGTTGCCTGAGATCCGCGACTAATTGACGAGACGCCGTCACCGCCGCCGCGTGCGTTTGTTCCGGTGCTACGTGATCGCTGCACGCAACTTCGCTATCGTGGACTGACAATCGCGGCAGGGATCGGCTACGATAAAGCACAGCCGCGGCAATCGGTGTCGCATGCCTCGCGGGATTCGTTCCCCGGTTCGCGACGATCTCGACCGCGTCTCGATTCGTCGTTTCGCGGTAGACGACCGTGTCGCGATTCAAATAACGTGAATACTTCCACAAAGGAGAGTATCGATCATAAGAAAAGTGTGATTCTCCGCAGTCTTCGCATTTTCTCGCGACGCCTTGCTCGTTCTCATTATTGGCGCAGGCGACAATGATATCCGTTTCTTGATTCCTCGAATCTTCTTGACAATTCTTGTTTTTTGCGGATTGTCGCGTTTTTCCAAACGATCGCACGTGGCTGTCTTCGGTAAAAGTGTGAATGACCTTGCGTGTTTCTTTGTCGCGAAAAGTTTTGCAATGCGCGCTCGGCGCGACGACGGATGCAACGATGTCGTCCCTGTGAGAATACGCGCAACTTTGCGGCGAACTGATTTTCATCGGTTCTGCCGCGTCTTCGTCGTACGACTTATCTTTACGACTGTCGCTATTCCCGGCGCGCTTATTCGAGCTGATCGTTTTATCGACATCATGAGAAAGATATGCTGATTTGGATGGATTACTTATGCAATTGTCCGTCGATGCCGATGCAATTTTTATTTCATGAACAACGTGTGTTTCTCGCTCATCATAACACTCGTTGTCGAGAACAGTTTCATTTGTATAATTGTGTTCAGTAAATACCTCTTGAGTTTCTTCGATTTTATTATTTGACTGGGTCGTGTACATACCTTCAAATTTATCTTTTAAATCTCTGATATTCTCGTTATCTTCCTTGTGCACAATTATTTTATGATCATTTATAGATTTGAAAATGTTGCACTTGTCGAATCTTATATTTTTATTAATGTTTGATCTGACAACAATATTGTTTTCTTTTTTGAAAAGTGATTTTTTTTGCTCTGACCAATCTGCGTCAGTTTTTGTACAATAGTTCTCAGTGATATTGTCATCGTTATCCGATTTATCATATCTTGATGGATATTTGCGGTCACGAATTTTTGGTCGGCCGACAGACTTTTCGACGCGGTGATTATGGTCGGACCAAGATTTGACAACTTTGCGAGACATCGCAGCTGTTGCAAACGTCGCTTGGTACTCGCCAATTTCAGAATCCACATGGGAAGCTGCCATTATCCGAATTTCCCTTCCTCTGACTTCAGCAAGGTATCACATGGCTTCTTATCATCGTCATCGCTCTTCTTCATCCGCCTTTTTCTCTTTTTTCTGATCAAAGTCCCGAAACTTATCAAATATCAGGATTTCATTTTTCATTACATGCATCTCTTTCAGAAAATGATTTTGTGATTTAGAATCTTGTAATTTTCACTTGTTCAAAGGAACGATTACAACTAATCATCCATCAAAAACTTTAAAAGAAAGAATTTATTGGTTTCTCAACATAAGTTGAAATTATTAATTTCATCAATAATTCTTTGTGTTCTCGGAGCTAAAAAAGTCCTCACAAGTGTAACCATAATTCTCACGTTTCTAGACAATCATCATTATTTAATTAAATTATTTTCGTAAGACTGGAAAACATTTTTCAATGATAAGATAAACTTTCAAAAATTGTCATAACAAACTGCCGATAATGTCAGTCGCGAAACTTTCTCAAAATCATTTCCTCGACGATTATAATCTTTCGAACAAAAGGAAAATCGGAATGGTCTCATAATGATCGCGACTAAGTGAAACTGAGCGCGACTCCTAGGATACTGAGCAACGGGATGTATATTATATGTATACATCTCAGGACGACGACGACGCGTCGACCGGACGCGACACACTCAACGCGCGGACTGAACGCGCTCAGTTGTCGACGCGCGAGTTGTCTCTGTGCGGCGTCTCTCCACTTTCAGGAACGGAGCCGATCGCGTCGTCAGACGCGGTCGTCGTGCTTTCCTATGTATTCCATTCCTCAGATCTCTATACTATGCTACTCTACTTTCTCCCCACCCACATTTTTATGATGTGCGTCGTTCCTCAGGTCGTATAGATACGTCCCGTGCCAATACAGTAGTGCCTCGCGTATTTGCCGCGTATTTGCCGCATGTTTTTCTCAATATCTCTATGCGTCATATCTATTAATTTCTAGAAGTGCTTCGCAGAAAACACTCGGTCTAAGCTTTCTGCGAAGCACTTCTAGAAATTAGTAGGTATGAAGTATTGAGATATTGAGAAATATTGAGAAAAATATGCGGCAAATCCGCGGCAAATACGCGAGGCACTGCTGTAGTTGTTTCTTACGGAACGTGCTAGTGGTTTTTTTCTTTTGTGATTTTCTGCAATATGAAAACCGATATTTTTATTGTCATTTGTCGTACATCGACCTTGCGTTGATTCGTTGATTAAGTTAACTCGCGTTTCTTTTTCGACGTCGGGTCGTAACAATCGCGCACAGTGATTTAACTAGACGATACATTTTTCTTTACCACTCTGAACAGATAGAATACATACGATTTCAGACATAAACGTGGAGTTTGTGTGTGAAACTTTGATTCCCGGTTGGAAATTTTTCGTTCGATCGCAAAATGATGATTAACGAAGAGTTCTTTTGCCACTACGCGGTTAACCACGCAGAACAAATCGCGCAAAAAAACCACTTTGTCCCATCTCATTGAAAATTGTGATGTTGAAGCATTTTGTAATGTTTTCGAATAAGATATAATATAATTAATTGGCTAGAGATTACATTTGTCCGTGCAAAAGCACACATGTGCAAAAAGCACACATACAATGTGCATAATTTAGTAGATATAAATAATTTAATATCTCTCTTGACGAATTTGCGTTATAATGAGGCAGGCGAGCAAGGAACACAATTAAACTTTCGAAAAAGTATCTCAAAATCTGTCTTAATTCTTTCCCGCGTTTGATTCATACAATCCGGTTTCATATAATCGGTTTGCTTATAAAGAAGACTGGATGATTTTACGCGCGAAATAAAGAGTCAAATTGCCACAATAATCGTAACCTTTCTATTTTCACACCGCGAAAGATCCCTTCGCAAATCTTGCACGGGCTCCCTTGACGGTCCGTAAATCCTTGCTCGTTTTTTATTTCTCTCTTTTTTTTGTGCACATTATTCTCTCGTTGCCTAGAATATATGAATTGAAGAGCGCACAACTGCCATTGTGTAATTATATATTTGTGGATTAAGCGCATATTTTATTACGATACATATTTTATTTTTATACATATTTTTTATTACGATTACATATTTTATTATGAGATCAATAAATTCGTTGGAAATAAATTAGTTTTTGACGGAAAAGTTTTTTCAACGAGATTGTTTTGGATTTATGAGAATCATTACCTATCGCACAAGCGAGATTCGTGTTAGCTATAGCTATGTCATACACATGATTTGCAAATTTCAAAAGATTAAAGATTATAATCACAAAAGAGACTTCGGTCCGTCTCGAACGTTCGTGTCATTCTGGCGTTGTATCGTTCGTATTTCGTTAGGACGTCGTCAACACTTTCCGCGTGTCACGTTTCAACCAGTTATCACGTGTCGATTTGATATACATAATTCTTTGTAAAAGATACAGTACGATACAAGTTGACAGAAAGTGATAATCGAGCAGAAGAGAAAATAAACTACTATCGTGCAAGAAACTCACATGTCGCGACGCGTGTTTAGGAAACAAGGAACATAATATGGTAAACGAGAATAAACAGAATAACTTATCAAAAACAGAGAAAAAAATACTTTATATCGGCTTACTTAGAGTTGCAGAAAATAAGTATTACAATTAAGCGAAATTCGTGATCTTAAAATGTTTTTTATCTCTTTATATTTAACTTAATGATAAATCGTGAAAAATTAATCTATTTTAAACACAACTTTATCTTATTAAAAGAAATAAAAATTTTTGAGAAATTATCAAAAAATTATTGAATTATTGAATAACACAAATTTTAAATAAAATTGAAATTTACAGATTGAGCAAATCATATCTCGCGTAATAAAAAGAGGAACATGATTTAGATAATTACTTTTTTTTATAAAATAGAATTAAATGTCCCATTCACACGGAATATACGTGTAAATTCATTTGGAAAATCTCGACTCACCAGCTGTGTCTAACGGATGGTGATAGAACTTGACTTTAGCGGGCAACGCAACGGCGGCCGGAACCGAAAATTGGAGACCCGGTCCCAAAAGATGCACCAAAGTACCGACGATGGTGACCACCCATCCCCATCCTCCCTCCGGATAGTAATGACGGCACAACAACCGTCTCGCTTGCACTTGGGGACTGCCGTCAGATTGAACAGTTGCAATATTGTTTTTATCCTCGAAATCGCTGGTTTCAGCCGGACGGGTTTTCTTCTTCAGAAACGAGTCGTCGACGAAAGCGGCGCAGCTTTCTCTGCCTGCTGTTGTGTCCAGCAGCGGCCAGGATCGCGCCCGGGATATCGACATCACAAGAGGGAAGAGGGCTCTGTTCGCGGCTACGTGCCGATGTCGTTGCCGCTCGTGCTGTTCGTGTACGCGTCGGTGATTCCTGTCGCACACATCGGCACTGCGTGCAACCGCGATCGTGCGCGTGCTGTCAGAAACATGCTGCTGCCGATCGTCGCGACGGCAGCGTGAGCGCTTCTCGTGCGTTTTCTGTCTTGCGACAGCTGCTGCACGCCAACGTTTGCCGGCCCGATAACGCGGAGTGCACAGCGTGGTTACACGTTCGATATTGAAGTTTCTCGCACTCAGATTTAATATTGTTGAGAAATACACAAAAACTCGAGAAGTTACATGTTACTGCGAAGAGATAAACACAATTAGTTTTTTTTTGTTTTGTTTTATATGTACAAATGCAAATCTTATAAAATATATCCTTTTAATGACAAAAATCTCTAGACTAAATATATCTGTATCGCGCTTTGCGGACAAAAGCACTATTGATTTCGGAAGTTTGAAAGTTAAGATTAATCGCGCGGATTAATTTGTTCGCGATACATCCGGAAATGTCACGTAAAATATAACTAAGATACTTTCTCCTTAGGTTGCGTTGAATTACTTTGGCGTATTCGCTGAATCAGCTATTATAAATTATTATATGTTGCTCCACGCGAGTCTTTGTATCGTAAAATCGATTCGATCGATGGTTTCGTTAATGTGTGCGCGTAGACGAGACCGGGCTTTCTATATAAACGCCTAGATTTTAATAAATTTCCAACGCGAGTTCTTCTCATGGTGTGCGCAGTGCCGCGATTTATTACATCTATAAACGCATTGCTCGACAGTATCCGCGCGTACATTTTGCCGTCGTTCTCTAAAAGCTTCCGTCGTTTACTGAACAAAGAACAAATTATCGAACTAAACTTTTCACCAAAAACAACGTCATCCAATACACTTCATTTGCTCGCAAAACTTGTTTTTTTTTTTTTTTTACTTTGATGTTGTAATAGTTTAATGAACATGATAAATACGACAAATGTGATGAGTATTAAATATGACATTAGTTATATGAAAATGAAAAATCTTTAATTGTAAAATTTATTTGCTATTATGGAATAATAGCCACTAACGAACCAATATTGCATATATCTAATCACGCGTTTAATTGATCGTACTTTCACGGACGAATGCGATATAAAATAATTATCGAAGTCGAGTTTGTCTTGCTCGCGACCGGTTTACGAACTCTCGTACAATCGCGTAAATTCACAATGAGAGTGAGAGTATCCTGTGTTAAATGGACGCTAATAAGCAATACAGTGTCATCCCACATCGCTATTTTGAGGAAATTACGCTTTAAGGTTAAAAAGAAAAGATGTTTGTA
>QVOB01027122.1:0-34310 GCA_014839585.1 Pseudomyrmex concolor | reverse complement strand
ATATTGTGATACATGTGTTTCTGATCGTTGTTACGAAATACGGATGTGTCATTTGAATTTTTCTTCGTCATACTTTTAGACATATTTGTACTCGGAAAGAATGAAGACGATTCCACACTGGAAAAGTCACAGAAATTCGGTGACATTTTTAAAAACTGGTGGAAGGTAAAGAATCACAAAATCGCATACAAGTTATTGCACATGGCACAGCACGGAAATAAAAATGAACGATCTAAAGCTGTGACTACTCTCAGTTCTCTGTCATATTTAAAGGGTAAAAGCTTACGTTTGTTGATATACACATTTTCTTCTATTAATAATAACATTTTTATATACGTGATTTACAGATTGGCAGTATTGTCATTTGGCGCAGATGTTGGACGCCAAAACAGCAGTGGCTCTTGCGAGAATGCCAGACGTCAACTTGAAGTTCTTTCTGCAACCGCCTTATTATCATGTGCAACAAAACTTGCATGTGTGTGTGCGCGCATAGCATAATTATTATTTTTTTTTTTCAAATCTTCAGAAATACTCGACAAAAGGTTAATGAATAAATAAAAATTTTTGTCTTTGTGTCTGACAGGATGTGTTGGAGAAAGTTTATTCACTGCTGTTACACTTGAATACTTTGTGTGACAACACACATCTTTGTCTCACACAGTTTCTCAGCAAGAAATTTAAGGACTCTCATCGAGTAAGTGTATAAATAAATAGAAAACAGAAGTATAAATATAAAAGTAACGAACTCGGCATCTCATCTCTTGATACACATAGCACTTGCTAGGATGGTACGATCACGATTTAACAAGCGTGGGTCTTTCGACTGAACCGGCGACAGTTTGGAATGACGAATTACTTAAGAATTGTATTCAAGCTATCTGTCATCATTCATCCGTGGAACAATACAGCAAACGTAAGACACGAGACTATTTTATCCGCTATATAGTTCTTGCATCAATTTTACTAACTGTATGCTCTACATTTAATATATTAGATCTAGTCGAGGCCGAAGCTTTACCGATCCTGACAGCGGTTCAAAAGATTTGTAGCGACGACGTAGAAATGTATATATTGCTCGCGAGGATACTCTCCAATATATCTCTTCATTCTGAATATTTAGAGAATATTTATGAATCCGGTGAGACAGACTTGTCGAACGTTGTGAAACACATTTTGCTTTCGATCGCATATAACGTAGAAATTATCTTTACTCAGGCTGGATCGGCATATTGACACGTTGGTCTCACAACGACGATATTCGTTTATCGGCGCAGGCGATTAGCGCATTGGTGAACTTGGATACGGACGGAAACGAAGGTGCGAGATACTCGCAGGGTGTTTATCTTCTCCATCCTTCGCACCGAGTTCACTCGACTACGAGGATGGACGTGGTGTTTCTGCACGGATTATTGGGCGGAGTTTTTGTCACTTGGAGACAACGTGATGTAAATAATTCTGCAATTGGAGCTATAGGTTTGTCGATATTGCGTACAACATGTGTAAGCAGTACACGTATGTCAGTGACACAGACACACGTGACAAAACATTTCTATTCTTTTTGCTGTAGATTATCTTCTTATATTTTTTACACCAATTTATACATTGTAACGATACAAATTGTAGATGATAATGTGCTGAGTGAGACCGATTACTTATCCACTATGATCGACGACGATCGTCCTCAGGAATTCTTTAAAGACTTGGCTCGCGATCTACATTTACGCGAATGGAGAAAGCTGGGCCAAGATTTTGAAGTGATACTGGACGATTGTCCCCAGAACACGAATTCATGCGCTTGTGGACCTTACTTTTGTAGAGGGTAGATTGTTTTTTTTTTTTTCTTACATATTTATATAAAATTCTTGTGTGCGAAGAATTTTGCGAATTAAACGCAATATTTTTAGAGACGATACTTGCATGAGAAACGACATTGAGTCTAAGACACGATGTTGGCCGAAAGATTGGCTACCTATTGATATGCCATCCTTGCGAGTAATAGGTCTTAACTATGATACGAGTTTGTCTATGTGGACTCCTTTCTGTCCGATAGAAAGCACGAAGTGAGTGTTGCAGTTTATTGTTTGTGTTTTATTGGATGGACAAATTTCACTAAATGCGCAGACATTCAATACATCGCAATAATTATTTTTCGCGTTGTATTAGAAGCACTATTAAAGAAAGAAGCGAGGAATTCATCGCTAAACTGACGATGGCAAACGTGGGGCATCGACCACTTGTATGGGTGGGCCATTCAATGGGCGGACTACTAGTTAAGAAAATGCTTGTAGAAGGTAATAAATGAAATTTATACATTTTTATATATCCTTACGAAAATGGAGTCATAAAACCTTACTGGTATGCTATCGCGTGATTATTGTTAGTGCTATTATATGTCACAATTACGTTGTTTCGTAGAGTGGAAAACTGGAGACAAACGCGATATTTGCAAAAATACTAAAGCCATATTGTTTTATGGAACTCCTCATCGAGGTTCTCACTTGGCGGCTCTGAAGCAAGCGACGCAAATGTTGGTATGGCCAACAATCGAAGTTCAGGAACTGCGCGAAGGTATAATTATCGATTGTTTTTTCTGTTTGCCTCTACTTAAACGCTCATCTAATTATCGCCTAAACTTTGCAGAGTCGTCGCAATTGTTGAAATTGCACGAGGAATTTCTAGACATGTTGAAGGAACATCGCATAGAGATTGTGAGCTTTGCTGAGACGAAATCTACGCTTGTCACCTCTTTGAAATTTCCCTTCCAGTTCGTCAGCCTTGATTCGGCAGGTATATAACGCGTTAGAATAGATCGGATATATATTTTTCTGACGTTTCACTCACATATCGTTAACACGTAACAAATTTTATATTGTTTCAACTAGCTTATCTTAACGTACGTGTGATATGTAGATAAATCTCCCTAACTTATCTAGATTTTTAATCATCACAGAAGAATTAACATGTCGTGTATTATCGCGATTCGTTATGTGACATATTTTTACAGATCCTTGCGTGGGCGAGTTCTTCGAGATTCCGCAAGACCATCTATCGATATGCAAGCCTGCTAGCAGGTAATACCTAAGATTCGATACATTTCAAGATCACTGTTGACAGATCTTTGTTGTTGTTCGATCGTCAACAGTGTTTCTATCGGTTTTCTATATTACATCTTTTTTTAATGCAATTAACAAGAATGATAGAGCAAGTTACCTGCTGTTCTGTATTTTTTTTTTTTTTCGACAGGCAATCGTTCTTGTATCAAAAACTTCTAAACGTGCTCAGACATTACGTTAATCCTTAGGAAAAACTACATCGATCGGGGATTTATTATTCTCGTTGGACAAGTTATTTTAAGAGATCCTCTCTGTGTATTAAGAGCTGTATATTTTTTTTATGTACAACCAAATAGATGTATATGATTGATTATAAAAAAGAGTGATAACACACATAAATCAAATCTTGTTGTCTCTGTTCGTTATCTCGTTTCAATCACGAACGACGAGGTGTCGACGCTTATTTATTTGATTTTAATTTTTTTTTATCTACGATTTTCAATAAATCACAGTAACGATTAACGTTACAGTGATATCACTTTTGAAAACGTGATCGATCATAATCTGTTATCGATTATTCTGACTAGAGTAAACTTCTTTAATAATAATAATAACGAATAAACGAATAATTCGACGATAGTGGTGCACGAAAAAAAAAAACGAATAAAATATTACTTCGATGTTAATTGACGATGTATTAGATTTTCGTACACACTATATTATAGAAGAGTAAATACGCGTTTCGATGACAGGCTAGTCTTTTTATCTCGTCAATTTTGCTTACCTAAAAAACAGAGCATCGAATAAATTTAAAGAGAAATCGAGATATTTGTAGAAAAATGCAGTTTTTATTGCCGCTCCAAGTTTAGAAGTTCGTGTCGTAATCAGGATGATGACGGCTCGACAAGTTTGTCGTGCTGTCGTAAGCGCCGTACTTGCTACTCGTGTGCGACGGATTGTAGTAATAGCCATTCCATTCGGATCGCCAGCTGTCGTACATATTGTACTTCTTTTCCTGAAAGGACTTGTCAACCAGAATCTAAAAAGGAGAACAAGATGTTCGGGATGAGCGCGTTTACAGTCGGCAAAATATTATTTTGCGATGTGTCCTACCTTGTTGGAAGTCGATTCGAAAGACTTGTCGTTCCAAGAAACGTCGGGATCGGTCCAGATCGTGTGCACTGGTTTCGAGTAATCGTTCGATCTGTGACTCGACGTGTGCTTCGCCACCTCTTCTTCATAAATAGCGGACATGGTAGGCTTAAGCTTCGATCCACTTTGTCTGTTGACGAGCTGGAAATAATTTTATTTTTTATTTTTGTTTTTCGCGTATAAATAACCACACGAGACTTACTTAATTAGTTTCGTTACTTACCACGGACACACCGAAGACAATAATGAACAGCAAACCTCCGACGCCTATCACTATCACCGCGATGGCCCACTGAGGTATCAGCCTGTCGTCCTTCTCGATATATTGTGGTTTATTCACCTTAGGTATCACTAGAGGAAGAAATTATACATATATATACAAATAATAAACAAGAGGAACAAAATAGAAAATTAAAACAAACATTGCGTAAGAACGCACCTACAAAATCAGTGTATTTAGGATCAATGGTAAAGATTCCCATTTTTAATGCACCCTTCGTGTTCGTTTCGTTCAAATAATTGGCGTTGTACGTCCTGAGCGAATCGTGGAAAATTACTTTCAGCTCCTGCGTATTCACTCTTTGCTGTAAATCCGCTAGTTCGACAAAGTAGTCTACCAGAATACTACCTTGACTGGAAAAATATGACCAATTAATATATTAGTTAATCAATAAATATCAAGATTCAGTCTCTTAAATTCAGATAATAAAAATTACCTGAAGGAATCGATTCTTATATTTTTGTACCAATTGTTTAAAACGCTAGATTTCGAGAATACAAGATTCATCTGAAAAACATGGGATATTTAAAACAAGATTAGTTTACATTAAGTGCTAATTAAGTGTTAAATGCTTAAGTAAAAAATTTTGTGCTCGACTCTTTTGGCAGAAAATTAAAATTAAAGTGGAAGAGGCTTGACTGGTTAGGTTCACATTCTAACCAATCGAGATGGGAACCTAACCGGTCAAGTCTTCCCCACTTTTATTTTAATTTTCTGCCAACTTAATTTTTATATAGGTGGTGTTATATACATAGAATGTGTTTTTGTATGAAGAGAGCTAAGAGATTTAGTGTACACATTTCGTAATGCGAAGATTTATCGAGTACCTCTCGTTCGACTTGATTCGCGAGCTCCTGCCATTCACGAGTATTGCGATCGAACAACTCCGGCATCCACGTCGCATTTCCGATAATACGTATCGTGCCGGCGACTTCGCACTCCTCTTCGCAAATACCAGGAGTCGTAGGTCTCGGTGTCGTTGTTGTGGTCGTCGTCGACGACGACGTGCTCGAAATTTCATTCGTGCTGGGAATCAGCGATATGGACGCTACCGTGGCTGTGCGCGCAGCCTCCAGCAACTTCTCAATGGAGATCGGTGTGGTGGATGGAGTCGGCCATCCGGTAAATTCCGTGGTAGCTCTGAAAATTTATCGACAATAACATTTTCTTTACATGTTTAACATATCAACGCACTATATCAAGAAAAATTCCAACAATTAAATCGGCTCACCTAGTCGGCCATCCTTTCTGTATTTTCGGCGTTACCGTGCCTGGACCATCTCCACGTGGAGTATGCGGAGTGGTTATCTTTTGAATAGGCTTGCGACCACCCGGTCTGCTAGGGAAAACGATTTTCAAGCCAGTTTTCTTTGTGGTAGACGACTCGGCAGAATCGGTCCGTTCCGTAACCGTTGTATTCTGTTCGCTGCTCGCGTTATCAGGCTTGTTAACCGGGGCGAGATTCTTTTTCCGTTGTTCATAATCCTTAGGCAGCAGAGCCGAGATGTCGACCTTGGAAGACGCGAAAAGATCTTGAATGGAGATCTTTTCTGGAGAAACACCAGTACTTTTTGCTGTAGTCGTCGATGCCGTTGTCGTTTTCATTGTGGTACTCTTTGACTGCAATTCCTCTTCAGTCTTTTTCTTATTGTAATCAGGAGGCAAGAGAGACGAAACGTCGACTTTGGACTTGGCGAGAATTTCACTTAAAAGAGAACTTTCCGTAGTAACTGTATCTTCTTTCTTCAATTTATATCCCGGTGGCAAAAACGCGCTGATGTCTTGAACGACAATACTGCTTTTAGATTTTGTTTGTGATGTTGTCGACGTGGTGGTTTTTGTAGTCTCTGTGGACGCTTCTGTGGACGTTGTTGTTGATTTCGCGGACGGCCATCTGAAAGAAAAATAATTATAATATCCTTTTCAATATTGTTTTCGTAAATATTTCTTACAATAACTATGTAGAAAAAAAAATCGATGAATATATTCAACCTGAAGTTTGTCTTGGGTGATCCCGTACTCGGTGTACTTCCTCTTGATACATAACTTCGTAGACTTTCCAGGCTGTCAACTGTGGTCTCGAGTCGCGGCTTCGCCGTGCTAGTGTGGTCTAGTCTCTTGTCGTTGTAACGCCGTGGCACGAACTTGCTGATGACTGGCGTTTTAGCCGTGGTAGTAAAGCTCCTTCGAGTCGTCGTTGTGCGATCTTTCTCGGCCAGCACGTTCAGTTGCAACGTGTTACCGGCATTTCGGAAACCACCGGTGCCGAGTATGGCGGCCGGTAGCAGGTCGCTGGACAATCTGGACTGCGCCCAGTCGAGCTTGTCTATAATGCTCTCCGTGGACTCGGACGGAAGCTGCGACGTCTTTCTGTTCTCGAGTGAACTGCCGTGCGCATCTACTTGCTCCACGTGATCTATAACCGGGAACGGAAGAAAGCGCGCGCCCGATACGCTACGACTGGTCTGCACGGAGGCCAGAATCCTCGAGTCCTCCGTGGTCACTTCCGAATGTTCTGTTGTCTGAGCGGACAAAACGGATGACGACGACGGTGGCGGCTGCATGACTTGCTCCGTAGTGGTCGGCGATACGGTTGTCGGCACCGATATCGTCCCGTTCACCACGCTCTTCGTGGTCACCACTGATACCACGGAGCCGCCTATCAAAATGGAACTGGTCTCGGCGGAAGAAACGTCGTTCAGATCCTTCTTGGGCGCGTCAAGAACAGAGAACTTGTTGTCGCTGCCTTCCATAGAGAAGCCTCGTTTCGAATCTGTCGACGATATCGGATCGTCGATCTTCTTCTCTTCGACAATACGCGAAGATGAGTTGGAGGGTGACTCGTGCGAGACGTCTTCGTCTCTTTTCTTGAACGCACCGTGCTCCGACTCCAGTACGACGTCATCGTCCTCTTCGGACTCTGAATCCGGATAGTCGAGGTTTTCGCTTTCTGAAAAGAAAAAAAGTTACGCAATTTTAACAAATATAAAATTTTAACATATTTCTTAATTAAAAAAAAAAAAAAAAAGAATCAATTATAATAGCGAGTTGAAACTTACCAACGGCGTCGTATCTGGAACGATTTCCGTTCTCGTACTCGTCGTAATAGTAATACGTGTTGTCGTCCTGATTCGTCGGAGGATTCTCGAAGTAATCCTCGTCTTTGGAATTGTCGACCGTTCGGGCATTTGACACGCTACTGGTTTCCGCCGGGGATCTCTCTTTCTTCGTTGCGCCATTATCGCTATCAGAGGAATCTTCCTCCTCCTCTGGCACCTCTTCCTCCACCATCTCCTCCTCTTCCTCTTCTTCCACCACGTCTTCGTGCTTATCTTCATCTTCGTATTCCTCGGCGTCGTACGTCGGCTTGGATTTCTCCTCCCCGCCTCCTTTTTTCGATTTCGACGTGTCCATCACGTTGTTCTCGTCCGGCGAATGTGCCAGCGACGCGTCGGTCTCTTTGCTAGATACATTTTGATCTTGCTTCTCGTACACCGAATTCGTTGGTATTAGTTGCGAGAGTTTGTCCCAGGATTGAATTTCTGAAAATCAACGATAAAAGTAGAAGAGATAGAATACATGTTTAAAAAATTATATAATTTTTTTCATATCTTCGGATTCGGTGTATTTTTAATTGTTTTTTTTGTTTTTTTTTGTTTTTTTGCGTAACCTGAGAATTTATCTTTATTAAAACGAACAATGATGCCGAAAGTCACGAAGAAAGCGAGAGACGCTTTCTAGTATTGTCTTTTGCGCTCCGTGTGCTGCTGAAGCATTCGAACGATGGAGAGGCGATAACTTAATTTAATTTACATCAGTCTTACACAATGTTATATATTTGCGTTTCACATAGTAATCAATAATTTATTTAATCCGCATTTTTATGCGCGGATTAAAATTACGCTATAATTCACTCGCCCGTAATTCCACGTTCTTTCCCCCCCCCTTCGTTTTGTCGCTCCACAGATATTCAGGCCAGAAATTGCAATTGCAAAATCGGATAGTTTCACGCGAAACACTTAAATAATGTATTTTGCGCGTATCAAAAATTTATCGCTTTTATTATTGTGTTACATAAATAAACATCTCATCGTTTTAATGTTATTCCCATAAATACGCGTTTATTATTACACACACACACACGGTGCTAAATTATATCAACACATGTGAGTTATTATTATACGACGGTATATACTACTACAAGATATTCGCGAGATAGGCTTTCGTGCCGCAACAAGTGGAAAAACGTGTTGCGTTCATGAGCATTAATTAATCGGCAACGAGAGAGATTTGTTACGAGAGTAGATACGCGATTCGTTATACGACCGGCCATAACAAAAGAAAGCGCAAGACGACGACTACGACGACGAGGAGAGACGTAGTTGTAATAGTAGTATATTATATCCGGTAGTTCTCTGCGCCTATCGGCCGACCGCCGATTGCCGATAGCTGTCCGACTTTTACGTTCGAGCGACTCGCTTTTGGCAGCAACTCGATGCAGCATTAAAAAAACAAAAAAAACAAAAAGAAACAGAAAAGAAACGTGAAACCGCGCGACTCCTCTTCGTTTCGCCGAGTTCAATATATCGTTTGAGATATCTTTTCCGCGGCCGATTTTCAACGGTCGGTTTCCGCGCGCGCGATCGTAGCTCGTTTCGTTATATGTATATACGACGTCTATTCTCGAACGGGGCCTCACAATGCTCGACAGAATGTATTATCGTGGCAAGGTGAAAGGCGAAATATCGGCGCATTTTCCTGCACAGTACGGCGCATTTAAACGAGTCGCGATCGCGCGCGCGCACGCGGACATAATTTATTAACGGTTTGCGCAATAGACATCAAATAAAAATCTCGGGGGGATGAATATTATACCTGGCGGTGCACACGGGTCGATGGGAGGCGCTCAGCTCGGAAATACGAGCCCCGAGAGATCGAAGGGATATGGAGAGCAAAAGCAACGGGGAAATGTACCGTATAAAACGGAGTGCCCGCGATATTATGTCCGTGCGCCCTGTTATAAGAAGCACGAGATACGCATCGATGTTGCATCTTGTACGTGAGGAAAGGCCGTGAAGCAAATTGCGATCGCGTAATAATTGCTCAATGTGTGTTTATGCGCGTGGTAGAAAGAGCGGAAGGAAAAAAAATCAAAGTTGTCTAAAGAAAGACGACAACGTTCTGTCTCCAATAAAATGCTTATAAATTTCTCGATGTCTATTTAGATTTGGAAAAAATATTGGAGAGAAATCACGGAGATGTGTTTGGTTTTTTTTTTTTTCATTGAAGAACATTTCAACACGAAACTCTGCTCCACGTCATATTTCTTTCGCAATTAATTCTTAATCGTTAGATCTTTATCCCAACACCCGGCGCGCGTCGGGATAAAGTTACTCTCTCTTTCTCTCTCTCTCTCTCTCTCTCTCTCTCTCTCTCTCTCTTTCGCTCTGTCTATTCGCCGCCAAGTAAACTGAAATATTACGAGCACAGCCTCCGGGTGTGCAATTCAATCCCGAAGAGTACCTTTGTTGTCCCCACGCGGCACCAAACGTTCGCCGTAATGTCGTGCTTGTATTTCAGTGTCGTAACTAGAATAGTTTCGTAGGCGTGAACGGCGATCGGATCGAGAGACCTCGAAATCCGAACGCGAATATATACACATAAACGAAGGCGAGGTTTTGCACGAGGTCATACTCTCTGTGGCTGCGTTCGCGTTTATCTCGCGAGCGAGCGGGTCTTTCAACCTCCTCCTCGGTCAATCACCACAGCGTTGCGCGTCGCCTGCGCGATTTCGGGGAAAAAATTTTCCTCGCGCGCTTTCCCTTCGTGAGAAAACGCTCGTTCTCGCGTATGTTATAATATATAGCGGCGACGTTTTAATTAAACGTCATTTTAATTAACGTCAATAAAATCTCCGCTAATTATCTGACAAACATCAGCGATAAACACCGTCGATTTTCCGCAACAAGACAATTTTACAGAGTGAAAAGCGGCGGGCGCCGCGTGAGAGGGAATAATTTTCTCCTCGCGCTAATTGCATTTCTGCGAGGCCTATAAAAGGAACACGAAGGAGGAAACGTGTGTGTGTATGTGTGTGTGTTTTTCTCTGAAGCGCCAATTTCTCTATCTCTTCTAATCTCTTTCAAACGCGTCGGAATTCCGTGCACATGCGCGATTTCTACCGCTCGTCCGTGACTTTCTCCCGCGCAGCCATCATTGTGTGTGTGATCTGCAATAAAATCAGATTGTAAATCCGTATCTGTCTGTCAGCGCTTTGTTTTATCTTTATACGATCGCGAAACTATATTTATGGCGCGGCAATAAGACGCGCGTTTTTGCCGCATCGTCGCGAAACGACGATGTGAATTTATTGCGCGCGGCTACAAATAGCCGCGTAATTATAATTGCCGTGCATTACAATCGGTCCGCGATTAATAGATCGGCATGAGGGGGAGAGGGAGGGCGCATAAATTAAGAGGCGGGGGATGTAGCCCCGCTACCCCTCGAACGCGCGTTGAACTCAACAAAGCGCATTTCGCGAGCAGCCGGTGGTGCATATCGCCTCTCACTTGGATGATACATTGCTGCAAATCGACCTGCACAACTCGGGAGAGAAGAAGGGAGGAGTTTCGCTTACACAGTGAAATGTAAGAATGGAGGTGTAAAACGGAAAGTGCAATCTTACCGATGTGCAATAAAATAATAGCTCCAAGAAGCGCTCACGCGTGCACATGTAATATCGATTACATCTCCGCACCGAGGATCTTACGACGGTCGCTATCTCTCGTATACGATCATCGATTGATAGAAATTTTCCATCTCGAGATCGAAACGACATTAGGCCGCAAACTATTTGCACGCGCGCAAATGAATATAATTAAAATCAAACAAGTATAAAAACAAGCGAATTTAAATTAAACCGTGTTATTCCTCTTCTTAATCTGTTGTTTTCCTCGCGCGAATAATTTCTCGATTAATTTAATCATGTATCTCTTAATGAATGAAAGAGAAAGTGTGTGCGTGTGTGTGAGTGAGTTGTGCTCTGTGAAAAAAATAACATTCCTTTTTTCGTCGTGTAAGGAGTGTTCGCGCATATTTTTCGCGCGATATAACCGAGCCGCGGTATGTCGGGATGAGATTCCGCTGAGCTTCGAGGCTCGGTGTAATCAGTTATATATTTTATGCTTTAACGCCAGATATTATCGCCACCACGGGCAATACGCGCGAATAATAAAATTGCGGTAATAGATCATCAGTTTGTATTACTCAAGGAAAATACTCGGGATTAACGACTCACGCGCGCGCGATAAACCAAGTCCTCCTCTTGTTCGACTCACTTTCCGCGGCTAAACGGAGCACGACCGTGAACGTAACGTGCGTTTCCATTCGCTCGAATCTTACGAAATTATTTTACTCAATCGGACCAATCTCGACCAATCGGACGAATCCTTGAAATTTTTCCAAGTGTTTTAAAACGTACCTGTGACTCTTTCTGTTTTTTTTTTTCTGATTTCTCAACGTCGAGAATCACCGCCTACTCGTTAGTCCCGGCGTAATATTGCGGGACATCAAGCTGTACGTACTATAAGTAGCAGACGAAGTAGTATCTCTCTTGCGAGATTATTATGTGCGACTTATATAACTTCTCAAAATGTCTCGCACAATTCCGCGCATTGTAAGCAGACCGTAAAGACATGGCGATCCGAGTTTGTCAGCGAGGTAATTCCACTTCTCGCGATGTGATGTCTCTTGTATATGCGAAACAAGAGCGGGAACATTCGCACCGTGTGTGTGTGTGTGCAATGTCACAACTTGTAAAATAACACACAAGCCGTTTCCGCTGTGGAATTAACGCGAGGAACATAGATCGCAAGAGAGTTTTATCGCTCGTGCTTGTTATTGCGATCGCGCGGGCCCGCGCTAACGTGTTTTCAATTCACCGCGCGTTCACCCGCCGCTCCGCGTTTACAAACTCGGCCCATTTCACGTCAAACGCGAGAAAACGCACGCGGCCACGTGCACGACGATTACGGCAACACGCTTTGAAAGCCTCGGGTTCTCGCATTTATTGTACCATGAAGTAAGTCTCTCTTATCTAATCCGCACGCGAGCGCGAAGAAGACTCCCACGAAGAAGACGCGCGCGGTTTGTCCGTGCGCTGACCTGATTTGCAAGTCTGAGAAAAAAGGGGAAATTTATCCCTTTAGACGTAAAAAACTCGCGTCAAAATATTTTATTTTGTCAACAATATTGGCTTGCCTTTTCGTAACAATATATTAATTATCGTAACGCGACTGTAGAAAATAGCGCGAAGACACAACCGCAAGTTGCAAATTAACAAAAAGAAAACAGACATCTTTGAACAAATAAAAATGTGTTTTACGCGCACGCTAGTTCGGTCAATCGCAGTCTGAGAGCTCGCCAAATGAAAGAGAAGCGAAAAAGCACAAATGAAATAGAGTGTAACGGGAGAGAAGAAAGACAGATAGTAAAATGCATAGCTCGGTGTAGAGAGTAAAAAATGAGCAGTAAATGTGTAACACGTGTTTCTCTTAGATTTCATTTCTGGTTGTTTATGTGATTTTATAAACTTTCTCTCTTCCCTCTAGAGATTGAAGATTTCTTTGAATATCATCGCTTCTCTTGCGAGGGATGGGGTCACGATGGATGTTATTGTCATATATGGGCGTTCGCGCACGTATGTTATTACACTTTCTTTCGAAACATCCGCGAAAGAGGAAGAGAAATTATTTAAATTATTTTAATTTCCGGAGGAAAGAGGAAATTATTTAAATTATATTCTGCCGTATGTTACACGTTATTTCATTTTCCATAAAAAAGAGCAATAAATAATCAATCAATTTTACAATATTTTAAGCGCGTCACGCCTCGTGAAATTGATGCACTACCTTTGGCAATTTTTTTTTTTAGAATTATTATTTGCAAACGTTCTGCGGAAGATTCTAGTTTTAGAACGCAAATCTTCATCGCGAAGCGATCGACGCATTCCTCGTGATAGTAGGCCAATACGTTTCTCGACGGCAGAAATTGATGCGTCAGACTTTCTCAATCTCGTGATTTCCCGCGCGATGTTGCGAGGCGTGTGTTAATACCGCGGAGGATCGTGTATATGAAACAGCGACCAGATGGGCGTCGTGAATCAGATTGTATTGCAAAAAAAAAAAAAAAAAGGATGAAGTGATTCGTCTGGGAAACAAGTCGCGCGGAGAAGGTCGTTTGCTGCGTATGTTTCTCAACTCGACGTCGATGCTCCGAATTCCTTGATCACCGTTCCGTGTCGCGTGCACAACCGGCGAAAATGAAAGAGAAGGCGCGTTGTTGTTGACAACGACGTAAATACATACGTGCGCGAGACAAAAAATGCGGATAATGTAAATTTCTTTCAAACTAGTAATTAACATCTCTGGAACGCAAACAAGTAGCACAGTTAGAAATATTTCAACTTCAAATGTACGCGGCGCAATTCACTTGGAACTTATCTCTGCGGCGTGCGAATTGTACAT
The DNA here is from genome assembly GCA_014839585.1 of Pseudomyrmex concolor. Classification (NCBI taxonomy): domain Eukaryota; kingdom Metazoa; phylum Arthropoda; class Insecta; order Hymenoptera; family Formicidae; genus Pseudomyrmex; species Pseudomyrmex concolor. The sequence continues at coordinate 20,301 of QVOB01027122.1, read as the reverse complement.
GGAAAAAATTTGCTAGAAGATTAGTTACAACTAGCAAGAAAAATTTTTTTATTGGATTTTTGGTTTGTCAACAAAATATTTTGTTAATGAATCCAAAAATTCAGTAGACAAAACAAATTTGTCTTGCTGGCCATATAGCAGCAAAACTTTGTTTTCCTGTGTAAGTTTTTAGTTTAAAAAAAAAAGTCTTTCTTTAAGTTATAATATCGTTAAAGATATTTTATATTTATTCTTCTTCTCGATATCTCGGTTTGCGATATATTATTATATTTTCGCAACAAGAATTTTTTACTTAGACGAGAGTCTGATTATCAGGCTTGCTGATATTTGCGAACACTCTTCGCTTTGAACGTGTGAACGGAGAACGTTTGTTTTATTTCGGTTCTTTCTTACAAAGAGTAACACAAGATCGTCAAGATTTTATATTCCATACTGTGTGCATTTGGCGTCTCAAGGTATCTGAGAACTACATATCTATACTCCTCCGCGTGGCCGTGAGAAGACAGCAGCTCTTGCAGTTTGCGAGAAAATTGCGGTGCAAAATATTGCCGCGATGTTCTGTTCTCCGCGAGGCGCAGAAATCATGGAAAATCAAACACGCGATAATGCGTTTGGTATTTCTTTTTTTTTTTTTTTTTCAACGCGGGGTCAGTTCGAATGCAAATTTCACTTTTTATCTACCTGCTGCCTTTCGCTTAAAACAACCTAAACCTGCAAGGTCGTTCGTTGCTACCAGAGACACTCATCCAAATTCCTGCAACTTGTAATGCCACTCGAAATGCACTCGGAATGAACAAGGACGCCGAGAAGGGTGAAAAAACGCGTTTTGCGAACTTCACCCGCGTGTGACGTGGCAATTTATTTTGGGAACGCACCAACTCCCCTCAACGGATTTGAATTCGCAACAGATCGGAGAACAGAGAAACATTTACGGCCGTATTCTCGCATACTTTCTATATACATATATATATATATATCGTATATCGGAATTTTTCGTAGCGAATCTCTTCGTGCGAGCAAAAGGTGTTTCGACCTTTCCGCGCGCTGGGCTCGTGGGATTTCATTAAAGTTACGTACGATCGCGAGACTTTCACGGCTGATATTTTATCGTGACTATATATCCCTCAATGCTGGTGATTTGATCTTACACGATGCTTTGTGTTTTACAAGTAATTAACATGAATTTGTTCCTGTGTCATTTAAGCGTATCAATATTTTCAAGCTATTATAAAAAAAACCATCTATTAGGAAACAATATTAAAAAGATGTTTGTACGATAAAGACATTGTACGAATTTAGTAATAGTTTTGTACGAATTTAGTTATAATCCAATCTTTGGTTTAATTAATTAATTAATTTCTTTCTATCGAACGATTTTCGGATGAGTAACGCAAACAGTGATGATCTTTTTTTGATTTCATAGACAGTTGCATAATAGATCAAGACAGTCTATATAAAAGTGGCACACATCATCTATAAGGATTGCGCAAAGCGTGTATAATCGCGTATTCTTAGATCTCTTGGAGTGTATCAATAATAGGTGCATATAACGAAGCACGCACATTATCCCTTGAATATAACCAAGCGTGACGCGCGTGTACGATTGTTTTGACAATCATTTGCCAATCCGTTGTGTTCGCGTGCGTCGTGACGATAAGCGTAACAATGGCGAACAAAGGCAAGGTTGCAAAGGATTGCGCTACCCGCTATTTACAAATCGAGAGTATCCGCGATGTGCGGATCCGCGTCGCCGCTACATGTTATATGTACGGTACAAACTACAGGGCCGATCTCGCCCCCGCTGTCCATTATACTCCGAGACAATGAGGGGGACAATCTTCAAGTGAACCGCGCTATTGGCAACTGTATCGCTTCAATTCAATTGTGCGCGGCGCGTATCGCTACCGCTTCGGAACATCGCGACCCGTTCGTGACCATTGGCCATTATTATCGTCATCCGCGCTATTCCGTTTGTTGGTTTTTCTTCGCGGTTTGCGAACGAGATGATTTTTCGACTCTAAGTACCTAAGTCAGGATCGCGTTACCGCAGAAACGATGACGGAGAAAACACAATCGCGCAAGTATAACATTTCGCAAGCGATGATGCAGGATGTCTCAATTCTATCGCGTCTTATTTCTCAATCAACGACAGTTTCGTCGGTCGATGCTGAGTCGATTCTCTATTCTTTGATTTTTGTACAAGCATTAAGATAATTGCCGAGTCATTTGAGAAAATTCGCGAGAATTCAAGAGCCTCGCGCGAAATAAAATCGTGTTTTTAATCAAATTTAAAAATCTGAAGCTTGTACAAAAAATGTACAATAAAATTTGTGTGTGTTATAATAAATGTAATTCTATATACATATATGTACATATATCTACATATATGAAACATTTAATACTGTAAATATTTTGCGATAAATAAGCAATTTGTTTCTCTTATATATTTGTCGATGAGGAATTAACGCCCAACCGTCTCAGGAATCTTTCATTGAAATACAATATATAATAATAAGATAGAAAGTAGGACATTCTCTGTATAAGTATGAATAATACGTAGCATCAGCCGGATATAAAACGGACTCGAGATACCGTTTCGATTTGATTATCGATTTTACATACACATAGTTATTTATATATATATATATATATATACGTATACACTGAAAAAAGAGTTTTGTTGAGATAACTAAAACTTGGTAAATCATACCAAATAAAGTGTTTTGGAAACCAAATTTTAGTTAAGATTACCAAAATTTGATAATCTCAACAAAACTGTTTTTTCTGTGTATGTATATAGGTATCTATTTTATGCTTTGCGCGGGACTTTCATGAGAGTACATAACAAAAAGAAAAACCAGTGACGGATAACAAAGCGAATAAGAAAATATAAGATATTTGATAAGTAAAAACATTTATAATATTTACGGATCCTTCTCTCCATACGTGAATTAACAAATCCGCAGATTCACGATTGAAACAAGTTGACATGTATCCACGGATTTATGGTCGCACATTCGCGCACATAAACATACATAAAAGGATTTAGAAATCCTTTACAAATCTCTAGTAAAATATCAAGGATTAACATTTTGAGAGAGGTCTATAAAGAAGACAGAGTTTTTCACACTCTGTAACTTTTACTTAATTAATAAAACATTCATAACGAGTGTGTTGGACGCGAGTGTATTATATTCTTCAACTACTTGTAAGGTGTGTCCGAACAGTGTTTTGTTCTTTACATAAACGATTTTAAAAAAAAATCTCTCCGCAATCATCAACGCGGCGCATCTCTCTCTCTCTCTCGATCCCGTCACTCAAGCTTTCTGCGCATAATATCCTTCACATTCACCGCGTACTCATGAAAGGCTCGTGAACTATCGCTAATGCCAACGCGATCTGACAAAGCGACACGCGAAGCAACGGTTTTGAAACACCACAAAACACGATAATGTTCAAGTCGCGACAAAAGCAAAGTTGCTTCGAGCAAAGCTTAATATTGTAGTCGTGGTGATCACTTACCCTCTTGATGAGCAGAAGCGACGAACGCGCAAAAGATCAGCAGCAGACGCAGAAGAAGGACTTGGCGGCGCGAGGCCGCTTCTCGTCGATTCTTCAGCATCGCGATGGACCCATCGATCCTCAGCTCATCGCGCGATCGACCGACCAGTCGATCCCCATTCGACGCTGCGGAGTCACGTTTAGGCGGATATTGCCGCCTCAGCAGAAGAGAACTGTCAGTGTTGTGTTTAGCCGCGCGTTAATCGTCGACAGACAGATACCATATCGCTGCCGAAGCGACGTGTTTCGTTGGCGAGCACGGCGCGCTTGTCACTGGCGAACGCGAACGTGCGAACGAGTAGAAAGCAAAATCCCACTTTCACTTGGCCGAGGCAAGGCGCGCGCTCGAGGCGGAGCTGGCACGTCGAGGCCGCCGGGATCTACCGTCCCTTCCAACGTGCTGAAGATCCCTCCTTTGTCCTCCCCCTCATTCACCTTCCTCTTCTCTTTCTTGTTGGTGTCCCGTCGACAAATCTTGCTCGCTGTATGCGTTTTGGCGTTCGTAAAAATGACCGATGACAGGATCAACAGAAGTGAGCAAAAAAGACGATGGCAACGATGGTGTAAATCCTGACGACAATAGCTGGAGTTCTCAACGGCGATGTCTCTTTAGCACTTAACGGGAAGAAATATAGGGTTTACATTCTGGCTTTGTTGAGACAAAATAATAAACAAAAGTTGAAGCAGTAGAAGAATATCAATATATCAAGTTTTTACTTTTATAAAAATATGTGTGACAATAACTTTTGATAAAACATAAAAAATCTGCTGGTTCTCTGTGAGAAAAATCGTTTTCTAGAAATGCACTGTAAAAAATCACTTACAAAATATCTTACACGTAGCGAAAAGAAGAATCTCTTGATTATGCTGTAACAATAGGGAAATGCTTCTACAATAACTTACATATATCGATTGCATTACTTACTGGAATGACAAGAAATAGAACCGGCCTGAGCCAGAGTTGGATTTCAGGGTCTCTCACGACACTTCCTCGACCTCCAGGCAGGCCTTCGCAAAAATTTGTTCTTCAAAGTCCATGCTCTTCCTGCCATCCCAACCCATCCTGTTAACTCATACCGGTTGTCTGTGACCTTTACCGATCCGCACAGAGCATCGGATATAGATTGATTCACATCTCGGTCTAGCAAGAGGAAGGTGTTATTATAACAAGGTCGGAGAAGAAGCGGAGAAAGTGACTGTAATTCTCGTGATGCAATTCGATCGATGGATGATCGTTCCTTGATGACACGACACATGCTTGATACGATTCGCATACTCTGAAATTTTATATTTTGATTTTACACTTTTGTCGTTATAATAAAAACGATATGAGATTACATATTTCTGGTTGATGTACGCGCGAGAAGGGAGAGAGCATTCTGATATATTCGCGAAGATGCAAGTTTGATGGTAAAATTTCGTAAGAGAACTCCGTGAGAATTCCAGAGTGAGATTCCGCTCCCGATTATTTCGTACACATATATTCTGACGTAACCGTTCGGTGGAGTCATCGCGCGCGCGTGTGTGGCTCTTGTTTAACTTAGCAATTTATATTCTTGCCGGGATAGTAGGAAGTGCAATGAGCCGTTGTGTATTGTAACGGTATATGCAGCGTACGTGCGCCTGGAAAGTACGCAAACACATATATATATATATATATATATCTCTGTGTGTATCAAGAGACATGGTCGTGTCTCGCTCGTCAAGTTCACGCGGAACAAGTTTTAAAAAAAAAAAAAAAAAAAAAAAAAAAACTAACATTTATGTACCTCAATAACGGCATAAAAACATGGTTTTGTTTCTTGGCTTTTTTGTGTCCTACGTATACCAGAGATGCGATGTACAAAATTGTCAAATTTGTGAAGTTAGAAAAACTCGTCTCGTTCATGTTCCTCGCACGTGGTTTTTAATTCTGTCGCTGATGGCGTATCGTGACGAGGGTGGATCTGGAGTTTGAATCACTTAAAGATCTGTTCGATCGTCAGAGGGTACCACGTGTTACCTGGATCAAGTCTCGCCATCTAGGACATATTACCATGTACCACATCTCGATTGAGCTTATCATTTTTATGATAAAAATATCTCAACAAAAAATGGTCCATATACTTGCACTTTTATCGATAAATGCGTGTTTAAAATAAAGTGTGTACGTTATATATATTTTAGATATAAATGTACGCATTGTCTCGAGAAAAGTGAATTAAAAATGTGGACCAATATAATTTCTTAAATATATAAAAATATATCAATCGAAATTGTTTAATAATATAACATTTTTAATGACTTGATATATAACTGTCAATCTTAGAAACTAATGCGTTGTTGATACTTTTAATTAACAGTCTTATGTTTTATTTTGCGTATCATTTTAGATACATGTATTGTGCATTGATGTTATTATTATAGTACACATGATGTCACAAGTACAATTTGTTCTCAATATTCAATAGCCTTATTTTTATCAATAGAGAATAATATATATATATATATATATACTTACACTCCACTACACATACCTTTATAGCACAATTTAAATGTTGCTGGAATTGGCTTTCATTGGCTTTTATTGAATTCTATACAGGTAATTGTGTGTGTATGTGTAAAGTAATTCAACTTAACTACAGCTATAAATTTATTAATTTTTGTCATAGCTATAAATTTTTCTGCTATAAATTTATTCGTTTTTGTAACATCATGAATATATATTATATACTTCGAGATAGACCACTCTTCAACTGAAACAAAGAAAAATATTTAGATTGAAAAAGACGAGCTTAACACGCTTCTTGTTTAAAATAACGAAACATGAAATTTCTCTCATCTAAATAAATGTGTTTACTTTGTAGTTGGTCTTCTCGAAGGCTCTGAAGCGGTAGGAGGAGGCGGAGGACCTCGTCGAGCTAATTCCTCCAGATAACCCATTAACAATCGAGTCCGTTCGGGAGCCGCTGCTTCGAGCACAAGAAATCTTCGGTCTTTTCTAAGAATTTCTTCGATTTCTGTTAGATGCGAGCTGTTTTCTTGCACTTTTTTGTACGTTTTGTCAGTAATCAGTTTTGTTTCCTGAAAAATCGTGTTTTTAAGAAACAGTCGCATCAAGATCTTGAATGATATTCTGTTACGTTAAACATACCTGAAGAAGTTCTCTGAAATCAGCTTTGGCAGCGACAAGTTTGTCCTTAATATATTCCTTAAACTCCTTTTCGCATTTCTGTGAAAGAATACAAAGTATAAAAAAAAGGATGATACAATTTTTCACTGATATAAACTGAATTCTACGATTACCTACCCGATCGCTAGAAGAAAATTTCAAATATCTGGGATCATCCTTTAATAATTTCTTAATGTCTTTCCAGGATGCTGTTAGCTCAGTTGATGCACCTACTTCGTCAAGCAATTCTCGGAATTTGTCGCGCTTTTTGCGACCTAATTGCTCAATGTGTTCATTGAACAGTCGTTCTTTCTCTTCGCGATCTAAACTTTCGGCCAGTTCCCATCTGTGATCTTTCCGCAGTTGTCGTTTTGCTTCTCTCCATGCCAAGTCACTGTTTCTCACCTGCAAAAACGAGCGAATCAAGAGTATAACAATTACATGACTACGAATCCATCATCTTTCATGTTATGTGAAATTAAAAGTATAGATATGCACCAAATCAGCGAGGAGAGCGCTAAAGTGTTGAACAGCCTCTGCGTGACGGTGATGTTGCCTCTCCTTATCTCTGTCACGGAGATGCGTGGCAAGTGTTCGTTGCACCTCTCGTTCTCTCTCTCGAAGGCTGACTTCCGCTCGCCTTTCACGTTCTCTTTTCTGTTTCTCACGATCCTCCTCCGAATCGGAATGATCGTCTCCCTCCTCCTTCTATGCAAAAGAAGATACATAAAAGGAATTGCAAAAAAAAAAGTAACAAAAAAAAGATATAACAAAATGTAATGAAACGTACGTCATTTTCCTTTTTCACACTCTTGTCATCACTTTCGTCAAGTTCGCCGCTCTCTTTCTCTACTACCAGCTCTTTTTTCTCCTTTCCGTTTTCCTCCGTAGACGCCTCGCTCTTTCGTTGCTTTTTTTCCTTCGTATTGTCTTTGTCAGATCTGTCCTTGCTAGATTTTGTTTCTTTACCTTTATCTGAATCCTTACGATCCTTATCCTTCTTGTCGGTCTTGTGATCTTTCTCTCTATGCCGATGATCTTTATCTTTCTCCTTTTCCTTTTTCCGCTCATCCTTCAGCATGCGAACATAATCTCTAAACCAATCTTCCCGCGTGCTTGCAGACTCTACGACTCTGTATCTCCAATCCGATTCCAATTTTTTCTTACAATCGCTCCAATGCGAATGCCTGTCGATGTCTTTGTGTTCACGTAGCATCGAAAAGAATTCCTTTTTCACCTGAAACGCATTTAACATACGAGTCTTTATCATTGAAAAATAATCACTGTTTGCTTACATACTATTATACAATTCTTTTTGCATATTTAAGATCAAAATAGTTTCTTGGTTCTCTTGTAATCATGCACGTTTTAATAATGTATTTCCAACCAATTTTTATTTACACGTTCAGCCACATTACAATCACTCTTATAAACGTTATAATATAATAAATGATTTGTAATGTGGATCAAACTATTTCAACTTGCAAACCTTTTTTTTAATTGGTTTTCAAACTATATTTCGTTTAGGGGTAGAAGAAATAGTCATTCGTGTTCGTTCGTATCAGGAGATATCACAACGTTAAGGGCTCTATTTGTCGAATTTTTTTTTTTTTTTTTTTAATGAACTAAGCTGGTCATTTTGGCTGAAAAAAATTATTAATTTATTATTCCTGTAAGAATGATTATTATGAAGCCAGTCATCATTAAATCATTAAATCATTACGTGTAACAGCAAATTCGTTTAACAAAAATAACGTGAAACTTTAAGTTTTTGCAAAAAAACTCGGATTTTCTGTATCACATGATTTTACTCATGTATTTAATGATGACTGAATATATAAGATAAGTGAACGTATTAACTGCTGCCCTTGCTGAAAGGAAAAAAATATGGTTAGTGAATTATATCCTTAACTCCGAAAAACACTAGAAGCACTTGCAGCCGTCCAAATTACGAAACGAGTTAATTAATTTTTTTTCTCCTACTCTCTCTCTCTCTTTCTCTCTCCCTCTCCCTTTTTCTCTCTCTCTCTCCCTCCCTCTCTCTTTCTCGCTATATAGCCTAAACTATGTCTCATAGAATCCATAATTTTATGTAACGACAGTATCTCGTCATAGCACACCGTTTGCAAAACTTGCTTATATATAGTAAATTTTTTCGTAAAATATTCATAAACAATAAAAATAACTGTGTAAGATTATTAAAATTAGTACTACTAAAAAGTTATATCTCGTTAAAAAACAAAATACACTTCTCTCTCCTAAGCCTCGATACTTACAGATTATAACTGAAAGCATTAAAGAAACAAAAATTAGCCGTAATAGTCAGATATTTTTAATATTTCTGATTGTCCGATCTAAGCAACATGAACTCAAGAATTAACAAATAAACTAACGTTTCCATTGTGTAATTTCTAAGCAACCGAAATGTTTTCGCGTTGTAAATTTTTTGTCACGAAAGAACGCTCAGATAATATTATTGAAAATATCAACATTAAGAAATAAATTGCAGCTTTGATGCTGGCACGTTTTTTCTTCAGATTGTTATATAACGGATAATCGGATCCTCATCCTAGAAAGATCTTCAAGAAGCTTGTTTATTGCTCGAACTTATACTTTTTATATATCTGACTGAAAATAATTTATCGTATTACGCTAATCAAATATCTTTTACAAAACATTCTATTATATATTATAAAAAAATCTAATTATATGCTTTCGCATTATAATTCTGTATTCTCTAATTTTTTAAGATACGTATCGTAATAAAGTTAAAATGTTTCCGATTTATCACGGGTAATAAGAATCAATTATATATATAAATATCTTAAATCATTATTGACACAATTGCTTGACAGTTTTGTGTAAAAATTTAAATTTTTTTATTTTTTAAATCAAATTTGATATATCATGTATCGACATAAGAACAAGAAAATAAACGTAACATTTTAAGACAATAATTTTATCTAATTATATATGCAAATAATTTTTTGCAGACGATACGAAACATGAAAACACGAAAGGAACAACGCCAATAATATGTGCGCAATTTTATTACTGAAAAATTAAAAAAATTTAGTAAGTTAAACATATAATTTTATAGAATAGATTTGTTTTTATGTCCATACATCTGATATAAGTTCTATGGTAGCATTAGAATCGAAATTTAATATCTGACATTGGGTTCAACTTTGAGAAAAAAATCGGATTTTCCGGACTAATGCTACCTCGGACTTTTTTTTCGTGTGTCTCTCTTTTCTCCTTTTTCTCATTAATTAAGTGAGAATTTACGTAAAAAATTTCGCAAATTGGCTTTGACTTTGGGGAAAAGTTAAATTTTTTTGAAGTAACGAGGATTACGAGTAATATACAGATACCAAGTTTGTTCATTCACATGACTCTGCTTTGGAGTAAAGAATGCGGCGCGCGAGGGTGTGCCAACCGTGCCACGCGGTGTAGATGGGAATGGTAGATGACATCATCCATGCCACCAACCAGCTTCAGAACCAAGCCACTCCACATACGGAACCTGTCCTGCCTGCCTCCTGACTGAAGTGGAGAGTTCAGAACACATAAGTATATAAAGGAAGCGTCACATACTATGATTTTATTCTCTACATCTCCCATCTTAGAGTTATAAAAACTTTTTTTTTTTTTCGACTTCTATCGAGCAAAAAAATCTACTGGAGTACAGAATTTTTATCAGAGAAATATCTCCTTGGTATATGTGTTCTTCAGCCATTATTATTTTAGGAATTCGTACTTTTTTTTTCTTTATTTTACAAGTGGAACAAAATAATAACATACCTATGAAAACCTGAAAGAAATTAATTAATTATCGCTGCAAAACATAAAAGACTTCATTAAATTATTACTAATAAAAATGTATCCTCTCTTTCTCCTATCTATAGAATTAAAACACGCTTTGCATCTATTCGTAATTTGATTCTTACATGTCATCGCGCATTGCGAAGCTTCGCTTAATTAAGGGTACATAGAATTCTTGAAAATCAGTAATGAAATAATAATTGCGTAAACATAGAGAATGCCGAATATACAACGTATATTCAGACCGTGCTCAACTTATCGCGAAATGTAGTACACTACGTGCTACATTTACATGCTGCTTGAAGTACTCTTCCGGCAGCATTTATAGAACAATTTGTTATAAATCAATGACGTCTACCTGGAATGAAAGGAGAATGATTTATTGGACGGGATTTAAAAATAGGAAGTTTGGAGATGGATGATATGCGTTTTTCACAATATAAAGGATTTATGTACACAAAACACTTACGAAAATACGTTTTATAAAAAAAATATTTGTCAATAAAAAATAACTGAGACATGAGAACTTTCAACAATTTTCAAGATTATAATAAAACTTAAAATCAAGATATGTTGAAGTAATTTCAAAACAATAAATAAAAAATGACAAAAATAATGCTACCAATATAAAGCTCATCGAGCTGAATACGTTATTAATTTAATAAAAAGATTTATGTCTAACTAATATTGATAGTGGAAAAACTGTACTTATAAATCCTCTACACTTGTTAAAAATACATACATATTTTTTCTCGGGATCTTGGAATATATTGCTGGAAAATTCGTCTTACTTATTGTATCAAATGTTGAGAAAGAATTTATATAATTATTTGTATTATATAGAGCACAAATCCTGAAAAATGTTTTTATTGCCACACAATGCGCCGCGTTAATAATGTTAATAAAATAAAAATACCTGTTCTCGTTTGGCTGTTTTTTCCTCTTTTTCCCTCTTTCGCACTTCCAGAAGATATTCGTTGAAAAGGCTTTCTCGTTCACGCATCTTTTCTACATTCTTAAATCGTTCATCCCTTCCGTGCTTTTGAGCAAAATCGCTAAACGACGATCTACAAAAAGCGTTTTTGAAGTTACAACTCGAGATTGTTACATAAATAAATCAAAATAGTTACATTGACATATATTTTTTGGTTATATACACGTACTTTCCGTGAAGATTTGCTTCTTCGAGGAGCTTCTGAAATTGCTCCTTCCGTTCTTTCATCTTATTCCTCTTTTCGCGTCTCTCTTCCTCCGCTCTCTCCTTTACGTACTTCTCGAAAACCTGCTTCCTTTCCTTTGACATTAGAAGTAAATAGCGCGAATCAAATACTATTTTGTGAAGCTCTTTCTCCCAAGTACTAAATGCAGATACCTGAAACATTCAATTCAATATGTAAGATACATAACTCACAATAAATAAATGTATATAAACCATGTGACATGTATTTACATCTTTCTCTGCAAGCATGTCTCTAAATGCCTTAATTCTGGTTTCCAACGGGACTATTGCTCGCTCTCTTGCTGCTCTCACCTCGGCCTCTATCGCTGCTTCCTTACCAATGTCGATAGTCTTCTTCCCGTCTTTCTCCTCTTCTTCCTTAACGGGTGTAGCTAAAAATTACAAAATATGATGAACAAATATAAATATGTATTCTATGATTTTTTTTCTAAAATTCTTATTATTATATTGTAATAAGTTGTTACTTTTGGTATCGTCATGTTTCATTTTCTTTGCTGGTACGGGTTGCTCGTCGTCGCTGCTTTCGCTGGTATCCGACTGACGCACTGGCTTCGGAGCACCTACCGCGTCCGGCGGATTCGACACCATCTTGTCCACGTCCTGACGGCCAATAAGATCATCCGGTCTTTCCCAAACTGATATACGTGATGAAGGATTGTAGAAAAATACCCGTCCGTCTCCCGTCCAAACGACGCACCTTTGTATTAAAGTTAAAGTGTTTCTAATTCTTATTTAAATATATACATATTTGTCTAATACACAATAAAAAAATCAAATACACTGAATATACCATGGAGTTCCAGGCACGGGCGTACTGGAAATCGGTCTGGACTTGTCTTGAGGTTTAGCGGGTTCCTTCGCAACGTTCTCTTCCTTCTTCGGCTTAGCGCTTTCAGCATCTTTTGTACTATCTTTGGTTTCCTGAGTGTTTTCTTGCGGTTTTTCTTGTTTTGCAGGTTCGGTTGTAGTACTGTTACTTGTAACGGTGGTGGTAGTCGTAATAACAGTGGTTGTAACGGTAGGAACAGTACTTGCTTCTTCGTTTTTCTGCCGCAGTGCCAATTTTGCATCTAACAAAACATTTCAAAAAGATAAATTGTAAAATTTACATTTACATTTACATTACGCAATTGCATTAACTTCAAGAGTAGACATACTTTCGAGATCTTTTAAGGCTTGTGGTTTTTCCCACACTGATTCTCCAGCTTTACTATTATAATAATACAGTCTACCATCTGGCGCACGATGTTCCGTCCAAACCATAGCAGCTGCTACCAATTCAGAATCAAGTTGTGCAAGTATTGCAGGATCTTCGGCAGGTGTTTGAGGTGCCATTACACCATGAGGCATTTGTGGCATACCTAAAATATATAGATGCAATTTTAGTATTCAACTACACAATTATTTTTCTTTAATACATAATATATATAATATATATTTGTAATATATTCCAAAATAATTTTCTTTGTCTTACCCCAATTTGCTTGTGGTGGTCCGTAACCACCGAAAGGTTGAAAACCAGGTGGTGGCATTCCAAAAGGCGCCGCTCCGAATTGCGTAGGGATAGGCCCACCAAATTGATTTGGCATTCTATGTTGCATAGGGATCATATTTGGTGGTGGTTGCATCATATTCGTATTTACTGCTGATGTAGTAATCGGTGGCGTGCTAGTAACTGTCGTGGGCGCTGTACCTAAGATTGAATAAGCTTTTTTTGTGACATTTTTTATAAACTCAAAGGACTTTTATTTGCTTCGATACATTTAATATAATAATTAATATTTTTCACGATTTCTTACCATTAGATTGATTTGTCTCAGGCGCTTGATTATTGACATCTGGTGTGTCATTCAACGTAGGCGGTGGTCCAGTACCGGGAGGTGCTGTGCTTAATTGATTAATCGCGTCTGCATTATTAGAAGACGATTGCTCGCCGGCTTGAGAAATTCTATTTTCACTAATTTGAGTTGGCGTGCTACTTGACGAAGTAGGCGTTGTAGAGCGAGCTGTTTGTTTTGACGCACCGTGTACTAACTGTTCTAACTACAATATAAAATAATGTATAAGTTAAAAGAGTTAATCAGATTGATCATATTATAAATTTTATACACGTAAAATACACAAAATAAACAAAATTATTTATAAATTATTTATATTTTCTGCTTGTATTGTATAAAAACCTACTTATTAATATTTTGTTCCACAAAAAGGTTTAATATGTGATAGCATCTTTATATATTTTTAGTTTTTTAGTTATGAATGTAGGTAAACGTACCTTTATCATCTTCACTATTGATAATTCTTTGATCAGTTCTTTGTTTTTTTATTTTTATTTTACTTCTCTGCACTTTGTCCCGTGTAGACACAATTATTAGACTAATAATGGCAAAGAAAAAGGAAAGAAAAAGAGAACCAATAAATGTACCTGTCTTTGTATTTGAATATCATGTTTGAATATCATAATTACAAAACTCACTAAAAATGTGCAAAGATTTAAAACAGTTGCAAATACTGACGAAATAATAATTAATAATAATAATTTACGATAAAATTTGATTTACTAAAATTTACTAATAAAAATACTTGATATTTATATTATATTTAATGTCTGACATTTATTAATATAAATATACTTAAATTATATAAATATTAATATTAAATTAGTTTATACAAATTTACATAAATATTAGCTTACCTGATCTTGTACCATGACCTTCACATTTGGTCCCTCTGGTTTAGTCCATGTAGTATCTCTGGTACGAATATTATAATAATAAGACTTGCCATCAGCTGCTTTAGTCTCCACCCATACTTCTCCATTGAGATCTAGACCTGGAATGTTTGCTTGCTGTTGTGACGGCTGTTGAGACGGTTGTTGTTGACCTGGAATCTATAAACATATTTCACTTAGACATATAGTCTTTTAAACATTTTCTTCAATAGTCTCTTTTTATATATATATCTATATTTGAATTTAAAACAGCACTTACGCTATTCATGTTAGGTGGTCCCATTCCAGGAGGAGGACCATATGGACCTGGTCCAGTACCCATAGGACCATTCATCACATGTGGTGGTGGCTAAATAGTATATTTTTCAGAATAATTATTACATATGTATAATCTAACTTAAAAAATCAAAAGTTATTGAAAAAGAGAGAAAATTTAAATAATATATACCATTCCTGGCGGTCCCATTAAGTTTGGTGGACCCATTAAGTTTGGAGGTCCCATTGGTCCCCAACTAGGATCAAAGGGTGGTGGTACTCTGAATCTTGGACCTGCAGGACCAGGTGGACAATTTGGCCTGGGAGGACCCTCAAAGGGAAATCCATTGTTAGCTCCTCTAAACATTGGTCCTCTTGGTCCAAATCCTCTTCCTCGAAACCTAGGTGGTCCTCCACCTCTCATAGGGAAATCAAACCCACCTCTGCCACGACCCCTTAAATTATTTTTATATGTTGTGACTAGATATCTTACTTTTATTTCATGCCACTTAGAGGAAGGAAGAGATCAGAAGTATCTTTTAACCCTTTGCAGTCCAGAAATCCATTTTTGACTTTTAAAATAATTTTTCCCAGATACTAATCTGATCTACATGTGTACATTGCTTTGGGTTTCTTTATCAGTAACATTTCTATACTATTTCTCTCAACAAGTAATGTTTCTACACTATTTTATTAAATTGCAATAGTAATTTTATCACAGAACTACTGTAAAAACCTAATTACTAGTACTATGAAAACAAAGAAACAAAGATAAGACTCTTGTATGGATGTCACACTTGTGTACATATACTTCAGTTTAAAGATAAATTTTGTCATTCCTTGTATCAATCATCAAACCTTATGTTAAAACATCATACATAAAAAAAAAAAGAGATAGAAAACTCCACAGACACACGCACATTGATCAAACACCTTGTGGGTCTCGCATGGAAATCTCAAGTCAAGTAGAAACATTACAAGTTGGGGGCGGGGAGCGTGCGGGGATATAGAAATTTCGCGATGTCTAATCGTTCGGATATCGCGAAACAAGCGAGACAATAAGCACAGGCGTGTATATATGTATACGCACCGAAAGCCGCCACGGCCTCGTGGCATGAAATGCCTGTAATCTTCGCCTTCATAGTTGTACTCCTCCGTCTCTTCCATGACCTCTTCATTGTGCTCCTGCTCGTTGCTGGCGACGGGCTCGGCCGCGATAGCGGTCGGTTGCTCGCTGCTCGTGTCCATTTTTGCGATGATACGCACGACGAGAGACAATTAACGATCAAAGTCGTCGTCAGTCTCTCACACACCCATTACTATCTACTCAGTTACGATCACTTTTTCCTCGTTGTGAAGAGAAAAATACCGCAAACAAATCACTATTTTACGACGCAAGCTGTAAACATATTGCCACCAACATGCGACCCGTAAATTTCCCTGATGCAAGTCAGCCTGGACAAAACTCACTAGACGTCTTACCTGCGGAGATTACTCGGCAGAATTCACTGGTCTCGTGATACGCATTTTCTAACGAATAAACAATAAAAAAAACTCTTAACAAACAACAAAAGATTTTAAAGTTGAAAAAAATAATTTCTAACAGCGAATTCGGTAGCCTGCACTAGTGCGCCTTTTAATGGAAAAAGTTCATTGAAAATCGCACTCAGTGCGCACTAGTGCGGGCTACCGAATTCGCTGTAAGCAATTACAAACTCTTGTTTCTTTCCAATTAAATATATGTACATACATACACGCGCCACGCGGTAGAAATTCAGAATGGCACTTGCTAGAGAGATAACACTCTTCGATTCTGGCAGAGTAAAGACAGTGGGCAAAAGATGACAACACATGACGAAATCGAGATATCTGATTGGCTGTTGTGACCCAGTCTCACCATCTTCGATTAACCAATTCGATCGATTATTCCGTTGGAATTGATTTAATTAGATTAGTCATTCATCGAAATTGACCAATCACGATTGACAATTAATCGATTGGTGAACTGACCTAACAAATCACGTGAACATCAGCTTATTCACTGGATTGGTTAAGAACTGTATGTACATACAATCTTCGATTACCTTTTGGTACAGTTCCAATGGAATAATCGGTCTGATTCTGCGCAATAGAAAAAGGCGCGAAAACTGCTATTATGCATAGATAAGTCGTGTACGCGTGTTGCGTTGCAAACGTAAAGTAATAACAGTTTTAATTTATTTCATTTATTTGTACACACGGGATAAACAGTAATAAAATAATGGTGATTCAAACTACGGAATCTACCGGGGATCTACTTTCAAAACCGGGAAATGAAAAACTACAGGAGTTTCAGAGACAACAAGTGGAATACGAAGATCTGACTGCTGAGTTTAACGACAAATTCGTTGATTTCTCTAAACAATTTTATCATATTTATGCTGTGAGATTGGCAGAGTTGAAAGAAGTGTTGTTACCACGAGTTGATGCAAAGTGGAGTAAGTTCTGTATTCATATACATAATGCTATTTTTTATTTATATAAAAATTTTTCTTTTAACATATTATTTGTTTGAGATTTAAGCAGATAAACATTTATTTGTGTGATTTTCAGAAAATACTCAGATATTGAAGTTGGCAGAGTTGGATGATTTTGAAGGACAAGAATGTGTGATAATTGGAACACTGTACAAACACCAAAAGTGGAAGCCATCAATATTACAAGAATTAAGCGAAGATCATCAATTAACATTGCCTGAACCAAAGCCAACTTATTGTTCAGAAAATGATCAACTTTACTTGGAGGATGAAATGTTACGAATCAAGCTAATAGTTAGAGATGAAGACTTGAATAACTATGTTACAGGTGTTGTATGTGCCATACTTGGTCACAAAGAAAAAGATGGAAATTTCGTGGTGAATATATCTTCATTGTGCATTCATTTCATATATATACAAAATAATTACACATACATAGTAACACATAATAAAAATCAATGTTTACATTAGATCAAGGATTGGTGTTTCCCTGGTTGCATGCCCAGAAGAATGCCAATAGAATCAAAATCAAAAGGAAAATTAGTATTTCTGTCTGGACTAGATTTAGCAAACAGCTCTGAGAAGTTGTCATTATGTCTTCTAACAGAATGGATATGTGGCATGGCAGGAGATACAACAACTCAAGAAGATGTTACTTCTATCACTCGAATTATTATAGCTGGTATAGATATATCTTGATGTTTTTTTACTTTAGTATATCTTTTATCTTTATATTTAATGATCCAATATATAAATTATGTACCAGGCAATTCTGTCAAATCTGTTACCAAGACAAATACTCTAATGGGACATGCTGAAGGTAAGGCGCAGGACGCTGCAATAGCGAAAGAAGTAGTTGCAGCAACAGCTCTTGTGGATGAATTTCTCGCCGAAATAGCAAAATGTTGCCCTATCACTCTGATGCCAGGTCAGCACGATCCCACTAACGCAATGCTGCCTCAGAAACCGTTGCACCCATGTATTCTACCATTAACGTCTAGGTAGTGTGCAAAACATATTTGTTGTAATAGATTTGTAAATTTATGTTCTGTCTTTGATAGCATGTTTTTCAAGTCAAGAACCTTGAAAATTTAAATAAACTTAACTGTGTTTTTACTATTGCTGTACCTTGCCGAGTTTTGGAGTATTAGTTAGTTGGTTTTGGAACATACGCGATTGGAATATTATCACATATTTTTCTAGATTTTACAGTTTTAAAGGCGCAACAAATCCGTGGATCGGTAAAGTTGCCGAACGTATTATAATCGGCACTAGTGGACAACCAATCGAAGATATCGCAAAAGCAACCGGCGCGAAAGATATTTCTCCTTTGGAATGGTTGGAGAGAACGCTTCTTTGGAAGCACATGTGCCCGACTGCTCCGGACACGTTACCGGTGCAGCCTTATTCTGCAAAAGATCCTTTTATTATAAACCATTGTCCGGATGTGTATTTTGTGGGCAACACGGATAAAGCTGAAACAAAGTTGTGGAAAGGTAAATAATACAGTAAAATTGTTAAGTTAAACAAATGTTCCGATTTTTTCTGCTAAAACTATTTTGACAACATTACTATCTCTCTGGATACAATTATTTACTTCTAGGTGAAGAAAATCAAGAAGTCAGATTGCTTTGTGTTCCCAAGTTTTCCTCTACACATACAGCAGCTATTGTGAAGGATAAAAATGTAAAAAAAAAAAAAAAAAAAAAAAGTATATTATGTGTTATTATTGGTATTAACAGGTATATTTTTCTATTTTCTTATACTATTTAAGAAATATACATATATGTATTTTTATATAAAAAAAAGTTGGAGATAAACTGATTTTTGCTAACAATTTTATCTAAACGTTGCACCGTTCACATATTATTTCTGCAATTAGTTTATCAAAAAGAAATTTTCATCATAACACACAAAAGAGAGATGCTCTGAACACAGATTTATATTCGTTTTACTACTACGAAATTTAATAGCACTTGAAATGATAAAAGAAAAAAGCAATTTCTGTTGTCACCTATTTTTTTTTTCTTTTTTTATTTGCATCTCGTAAAAGTGATGTACAAAAGTGAAACGCATATGACTTTCAAGAATTCGTAGACAATTGCCTGGTTATAAAACTTTTTAATACGAAAGAAAATACATGTAGTATCACAGACTATGAGAAAATCGCGAAATCACAGTGACACAAGACTTTCGGTATTTGTATGAACGCTTAAATTAACAAATGAATTTTTTTTATAAGTTCACAGGTTATATACCAATGATAAGAACATAACAGTCAAAATACAGAGCATTAGTATTTAAACTTGAAACTATGTTTTTAAGATAAGCAAGTTTTTCTGTTCCTATTTATATTTAATTCAAATGCACACGTTATATATGTATACGTCAAGAATATTTTCTATAATACATGAATTTACACCTCTTGCATATATAATTTTAACTTTTTTTTATGTCTTCTTACCTGTATAAAATGTAAATAGTAATATCTTAAGACACAACTCGGTCATATGAAAAATAAAAATTATTAATGCTAAAAAAAAAAAAAAACTTGTGTATTATTATAATATAATATTACTTTAACTGATTTTGACTGTTACATAAATTACAACACTTGCAAAATCAGGTGCAAGAATTTATATAATGACAAACAATATATACAGGGATTTGTTTAAATACAAGTTTTCACATAACCATAAAATTATTAACATACATTTAAGCAAGTGTGTTAACATTTCTCTAAAAGTCACACAGGCTGTAGTTTATCCATTTTTCACAAAATAGAAAAAAGCACAATATTGGAAGGTACACAGTGCTACAGAACATTTCAGTTGGCACTTTTATTTAAAGTGAAGAGCTGATCATCGTATAACATAAATACAGTTTTTTGTACAAAACCACTCAATCCTTTTTTTTTTTCTGAGATTCCATTCTTCTCTCTTTCAGAATTAGCATACTACTCACTATCTGTAATGGACAGAAAAGTCAGTAATGCGAGTATACATTTTAAACAAAAAAAAAA
>QVOB01027121.1:0-13750 GCA_014839585.1 Pseudomyrmex concolor | reverse complement strand
ATATATATATATATATAATATAACATTAAAAATTGTCCTGAAAATTTATATTGATTTTTTTCTTGTATATTCCAGATAATTTAAATGAATAAATTAAAAATAAGCACAACACACGATACTCACTAGAACGTCTACGACATCGTTCAAACTTTTGCTATTGTTATCCATTTCTGCTACATAACAACACGTAGTATTCACTTCGGATTGTTCACGCATTGTTTGTAAGGATTGTACATTTGTGTTTACATATTTACTCGTTCGTAATTTATGAAAAGCGTGCAATCATTATAACATATACACTGAAAAAACTGTCAGTTCAGTCCAATATCTGAGACACAGAAAGGATTTTGTTCTTTTTTTCGGCTTAATTTGATGCAAAAATAATGCGAATATGGCTCAGGTTGCTTTTACATGAAACGTAACTTGTGTCTGCCACTCAAATCATCTTAGCTACCATACGCAAATACGCTGAAACGATTTGAGTGGCAGACACAAGTTACGCTCCATATAAAAGCAGTCTGAGTTGTGTCTTGTCGACGTTGATTTGTTGTTTTAAAAGTAAGAGCCAATCACGTTTAATTACTACAAAGCAGATTTTTTTGCTGAGTGCTGAACGCAGCCAATCTTTTCTGATGAGTTTTGGAATACCAAGTTAAATAGTGAGATTTCGCGCATGCGTGTACAACTTTACATCAAAGCTTACTTCCCGCCAAATATTATTTTACTAACAAAGAGTAGCTAATGATGCTTATGTCTTTTCGTTGACAATTGACATTTGCAGGAAAGATATGGACGATTCACAATGTAAGTAAATGTTTTAGAGTTATGTGAGATAACAATGCAATTCTAATCAAGTTGCGTAACAAGAGATAAATTTGTTGAATACTTGTAGATAATACATTTTCTCCATTTTGTAATGAATTTCTCCGATATTCTGCAACTTCTATTTATGAAACTGATAACATCAACAGAACTTGTTGATTTTATTCTAAAATTATATTTTAGCATCCTTGTCTAACAGAACTAAACGTCAAAAAACCGATAAGACTGTCAGATTCACAGCTTTGGAAAAATTGAAGGAAGCTCGAAATAGTGGTAAACGCAAGTATGAGGTTGAGAAGCTAGAGAACATATATGATGAAGTGGATGAGAAGGAGTACAGTAATACTGTACTGAAACGTCAACGTGATGATTGGATTGTTGATGATGGTATAAGAATTTATATATACACATTATTATAATAAAGTTAAAAATTTACATATTAGCAGTACAGTTATTTTGAAAAATCTTTCAAGTAAAGAACTTTAAGAGATATACATCCACACAATTTTGCTTCTTAGAATGTGCTTTATAAAAACATAAATTATATATACACATATAACACTAATTAATAGACATAAGTTGAATTTAAATGAAACTATTAAATTAAAGGAGAAAGTGGATATGTTGAAGATGGAAGAGAAATTTTTGATGATGATTTGGATGAGGAGAGCATCTTTGAAGCAAAAAAACAGAGAAATAATATGGCTGGCCCCAGAAAAAGAAGGAAAGAAGAAAATAAAAAGAAAGGAGATATTCAAAGTATGATTAGAAATATGCCATCTAAGAAAATCAATTCAGCAGCAGTTAAAGATGATGATATTTTGGGAGAATTGCTAAGTGAAATAGGTTGCACCAGCAAGAACATAGAGAGTAAACTTTCATCATCAGCAAACAGTGTGAAGACATCATTAAACAGTACTAAAACAGATACACAAAACATTACATATAAAATAAGTGAATGTGAAAACATTGCAACAAGTAAAACTAGTGTAGATGAAACCACTGCATGTGAAACTTTCTTTAAAGACACAGAAAATAATAGTGTAATGGATTTAATGGAAATAGCTCCAGAATTAATTGAAGAAGATAATTTTTCTTTGTCATCAAACAACACAAAAGAGAACTCTGAGAGTATTAGAAAAGATGTAGAAAACTCTGAATGTAAAACTCTATTAAAAGATATAAAGGTCAATAACGATGTTGATTTAACAGAAGTAGTGCCACAGCAATTAATTAAGATAAATGAAGTTTCATTGCCAAATAGTAAACTTCAGAGTTGTAAAACAGATGTGCATAATGCTTCGTGCAAAACTTCTGTTAAGGATATTAAAGTTGGTAATGCCATTGATTTAACAAAAATAACACCGCAATTGATCAAGACAAAAGATGAAGAAGTTTTCAGATTCTACTATTTGGATGTGTACGAAAATCCTCATAAAAATCCCGGAACTGTATATTTCTTTGGAAAAACTTATATTGCAAGTCATGATACTTATGCCTCATGTTGTGTTATGGTACACTGTATACCAAGGAGAATATATCTTTTACCAAGAAAATACGTATGTATAGTTTTTGTACAAGTTGTATCCTACTTTCTTTTTTAATGAGTTAATAATTTTGAGTTATTACTTATTATTAATTTAAATGTAACATTTTTTGGATGTAAATTTTAGCTGAAGACTTCTAAAACAGAAGAGCCACAACTTACTACGATGGAGGATGTGTATAAAGAATTCGATAAGCACGCCAATAATCTGCATATAATGGAATTTAGTTGCAAAGAAGTGAAGAAGCATTATTCCTTTGAAAAAGAAGGTACACCAAAAACTTCCGATTACTTGGAAGTCAGATATAACGCGCGTTATCCAGCGATCGATGCTGATTACTCGGGGCCGGCGATCGAGCGCGTCTTCGGCACAACGGTGAACGCATTGGAACTGTTACTTATAGAACGAAGAATCAAGGGACCTTGCTGGTTGGATGTTAAGAATATATCACCAACTCCGGGACGATTTTCTTGGTGTCCGCAGATAGTAAGTGAATATATGTATCATATATGATTAATAGGAGAAACGATAGAAATTCGCGTTTTTATTGCAAAATGTGCAATACAGGTGGTTACTTCTGACATGAACAATATATCACTGTGTCCTCAAGAAAACTCCAAGCCTCCAATGGTGATAGCGACTTTGAATGTGAGGATGTCCTTAAACGCGAAATTGGTGAACGAAGTTGTGATGGTTGCTGTATTAATTCATCACAAATACAATATTGATAAGGAACCACCAAAGCCGCATTACGATCATCAAATTTGTTGTACGTCTACTTTTCGCGTAGTATTATTGTTTTTATTATATCATCTGGTTGATTTGTTATTTTTTACAGTTGTCACACGTCCTCGAGATACTCCATGGCCGCGACAAATACGAGATGCTTTTTCGAGAGTCTCGAATATCGAAGTGATAAAATGCGAAACCGAAAGCGAGTTGCTTGAAGAGCTGTTAGCTCTAATGCAGAAAACAGATCCGGATTTAATAGTAGGCTATGACTGCGCGTTTCAATTTGATGTTCTGATGCAGAGAATGTTTACATTAAAAGTGTCACATTGGACCAGAATAGGAAGATTAAAATCAACGACTCCTCCTTTGCTTAGAGGGAAAATAATTCTTAATCAAGCATTTGTTGGCCGTCCAATTTGCGACATACAAGTTTCGGCAAGGGAATTAAATTTAAAAGTCAGAAGTTACAATTTGCAGTCACTCTGTTGCGCAGTATTAAAAACGAAAGAACACGAGTGTAAAGAGATTACACCAGCGGAGACTTTGTCGTTTTACAATACAACGGACAAAGTGTTAAATTTAATGAATACAACGTTAAAAGAAACAAGATATATCATGACCATGATTATGGACCTGAATGTTATACCGCTCGCGTTTCAAATCACTTGTTTAGCTGGTAATATTTTATCGAGAACTCTGTTAGGCGGAAGAGCTGAGAGAAATGAATATTTGTTGCTACATGCTTTCCATCTGAAGGATTATATAACACCGGACAAAAAAATTGAAAAGAAAAGACGAAATGATGACGGTCCGCGTAGAAAAGCCGCAGCATATACCGGAGGTTTAGTGCTCGAACCAAAAAAAGGCTTCTACGACAAATTAATCCTTCTGATGGACTTCAATTCTTTATATCCGAGTATTATACAAGAATATAACTTATGTTTTACTACTGTACCTGGTGCTGGATATGCTGATTTTGAGCAATTAAGTATTCCCGAGTCGAATCTGGATCCCGGTGTAATCCCAACTGAAATTCATAAGTTGGTCAAAAGCAGGCAGCAAGTGAAACAACTAATGAAAACACCAAACTTAACGCCGGAACAGAAAATGGATTATCATATTAGACAAATGGCGTTAAAACTCACTGCCAATTCCATGTATGGATGTTTAGGAGCGATGCATTGCAGATTTTACGCTAAAGGCTTGGCCGCTTTGATAACAGCCAAGGGTAGAGAGATTCTGGAGGATACTAAACATCTAGTCGAGAAATTGCAGTACGATGTGATTTATGGTGATACCGATTCTTTGATGATAAACACTAACATTCTTGAATATGATGACGTTTACTCCATCGGTAGGAAGATTATGCGGGAAGTCAATAACCGGTATAAGAAAATTGAATTGGATATAGATGGAGTGTTTCGATATTTATTGCTTCTACAGAAAAAGAAATACGCCGCCGTTACAATGACAAAATTGCCAAATGGTCAGATACAATTGGCGCAGGAACACAAGGGTCTAGATATTGTAAGAAGAGATTGGTGTCCATTGGCTTGTGACACTGGAAAAAAAGTTTTAGATATACTTCTTTGCGATCAGGCAGGCAAAACTCGCATTGAACAAATTGAGCAAGTTCTGCGAAATGTTGCTAAAAGTGTGAAAGAATTAACGGCGCCGTTATCGTCGTTCGTTATTACTAAACAATTATCGAAGAATCCAGATGCATATCCGGATAAAAAGCAATTGTCCCATGTAATAGTAGCGTTGAGATTGAACAAAGCAGGCGGTCGGATGTGGAAAGCCGGAGATACACTACCCTATGTTATATGCGAGGATGGAACTAATGCTAGTGCGACAGAGCGAGCTTATCACATAGACGAAGTGAAAAATAATGAGAAATTAAAGATCGACGTTACTTACTATTTACTGAGTCAAGTATTTCCTGTGGTGTTACGAATTTGCGAACCGATAGAAGGCATTGACGATGTTTTTTTAGCCAACAATTTAGGTTTAGAATACGTTTACAAGCCTAAGACGATAGCTTGTGAAGCAACACTGGATTTGCCGCTGGCCATCGTTGATGAAAGGTTCAACAATTGCCTTCCTTTAACATTTAAATGCAGAAATGAAAAATGTAATACAGAAATAGTAATTAAGGATACCATAACAGAATTTCATTCTGGCCGACAATTGTCAATGAGCATGTGTTCCAATCCAGATTGCAAATTGCCACCGTGGAAGTACGCAAACGTGATACAAAATGTAACTCAACTTGCAATGAGAAAAGCGATTACCAAGTACTATAATGGTTGGTTAGAATGCGAAAATCCACTCTGTTCCAACAGAACAAGAAAACTGCCGTTGGATTTCGCAAAGAAATTTCCGGATTGTTCAGTATGCAAGGATGTTTTTATGAACAGAGTTTATTCCGGGACCGATCTCTACAATCAGTTGTACTACTACTATAAAATATTTGACATCAATCAACCAGCTTATAAACATCTGCTGTCCCAATGTTCGCGGGATATGATAGCTGCATACAACACACTAAAAGAGGCGATTGACAGACAATTGAAGCGAAACAAGTTTTCGTGTGTCAATTTTACAGGAATATTCGGTAACATTAATACCAACGATCCTTTAGAAAGTGTCGGCTCGAAGGAAGATTTCGACGAATTAGGCGATTTGTCCGATGATACGGATAAAGAAATTTAGGAAAGAAACACATCTCGAGTAACTATTAAATAACATTTTAACAACAACATAACATTTCATGTCGGTTTTTTTCTAATAGTCCGTTTATGCAATATATAAACTGCCGATAAGCTATTGTTGCAAAGAATATACTGTAAATATTGGTGAAATATATACATATATCTTACGAAACGTGTTAATAAAACAAAAAAGACTGCAAATAGAAACATTTTACAAATTAAGTTACCTTTATTTTTATATAAGATAAAAAAATTGCTTATGAATTCTATGTTATACGTGACAAATTAAAAAGTAGACGTACTATACAGCGGTAGCCCGAATTTTTCCGGTTGAAAACTCTCGAGACTATCTAATACAAGGGTAGCTTGCTTCGTGTAACGTTTGGGAAGCATTGGATCTGGTATCATAACGACTTGCATTCCGGCGTTTAGTGCCGCTTGCACGCCGTTTGGTGCATCTTCGAAGACCAAACACTGAAACAATTCTCTTGAATACACAGTGCAGATAATTAATCTAATATTTGTAATTAATCTTCGGTGATATAAAGTTTCAATCATGTTTGGTAAATACGACGTCAGTATTCGAGAATTAAACGGTATCCAAAGATGTTACCTTCGAAGGATCTGGATTGTCGGGAAAACGTTTGGCGGCTATGAGAAATACGTCAGGTTCCGGCTTTCCGTGCGCGACTTCAGGATCTGAGCCGCCAAGCACTTTGTGGTGAAAGAGTTCGAAGAGATCGTGCCAATGTCTGGTTTTTAGCTCATAATTTTCTCGATCCGAAGATGTAGCTAATGCAATTGGAATGTTGTTTTCTTTCAGGTGCTTTAGGAGACGTACGGCACCTGTTATTGTGTGCAGGATATATTACGTATTATGAATCAAAAGTACTTTATTATCAGCAAGAAATGCAGAATGTGGATTGTTGTACCTGGCATAAGACTAGTGTGTGGAAACAACTCCCGATAAATTCCAGTGATCTCTTCTTTAAATTCTTCCACTGTTAACGGCAGCTCTAACGTTTTTACTACGTAACCGGCGACATCTTTGGTCTTGAAACCCATTATTTGCGCCTTATGCTCCCATGTGAATTCCTTGCCGTAGCGATTTGTGATACGGTTAAAAGCCTCAGTGTACAGGTATTCTGTATCTTAAAAAAGAAACATTGCGACACACACATATATATATATATATATATATACACATATGAATTGCGATCGGAGAAATTTCTGAGCTATAGCTTTATGATATATCGTACTTCCAAAATACTTACTAAGCAACAAACCGTCCATATCAAAAATACAGTGTGTTACTTTGTTGTATGTGCCAGTCGGCATTTTTCAAATTAAATCGCAGGTTTAATTTGAATCACGGATCAGAATTTAGAAACGTTTTAGTATCTCACGTGTCTCTGACGACGTTGAAACGCTGATACCAAACGAAAAATTGTTTTATAAAGATTGTGATGTTGACGTCAGCTGTCTCATCTGTTGTCTTTTATATAACACCATGTGTTATTCACATGTTTTAATATATTTTTACAAATTATTTTTTCTTTATCACAATAAGTTAAAATTGCAGATATTGATATCTTGTGTTAACTCTTACGAAAAAGAACTACTGTTATAGGTATACTGTTATATGCAGTAATATATTGCGGTAGTGGTACGAAATAATTACTGGCATTCTGTGTAATTGCCAGTAATATTTTCAGTGATTTCTGTAATACCTACCTAATACTTTATTCTTGTGTGATTGTCAGTAATATTTAAATTACTGACTTTATTTATATGTAATCGGCAGTAGTTCTTTTTCGTAAGAGAATGTATAAGATATGTATAATTATTTATAATTTTAGATAAGTTATAATTATAGAAGCAAGTTTGTAAAGTACACTTTTAACAGCACACTTTTTGATAAATAATAATAAATCTTTATTACATTGTTTTTCATGATCTTTGTAGTAAAATAGAAATGTGTTTTTATTTTATATTAAGATTATTCTAAATCTATATGCAAATGTGTAAAGATCAATAAATTGCTGCAAGAAAACCATTTTTAAAATTCCAGAATTTATACATAATTTATAAATATTATATGTTTTATATATATAAACATATTTTAATAGATTTATATATATTTTATTACATTTGTATACCTGAAAGTGAATGTCGTTCTGTAGTTTCTACATATATCCACTTTTGTGAATGTATGGCGCTGAAATCAGTAACCGAAAGCGTCGTAAGAAACTACAATGGGATAGCTGTTCTCAGGCTTCTCTCTGGCATAAGCTATCCATTTTATAACGATATGCATATATCGTACGTATATACATACATACATACGTCATATCTGTTGCACAGCATTGTTGCCGTGTGGAACAAAGTCTCTGTATTTTCCCAGTACTTAAAATTTATCATGACAAGATCCAAGAATTGGACATTTAACGAGTGACAGTGCTCGGCAAACAGATCGACAATCATGGATCAGCTGATTATTCTTATATCAGCAGTGCATCTGTTATATTGTCCATTCACAAAAGTCGAGGAAAGTTTCAATTTGCAGGCTATGCACGATATTCTTTATCACGGTTTCAATCTATCCGAGGTAATGATTGAAAAATAAAATAAAATAGCTTAGAATTATCAGGTGAAAATTCGAGTTTGAAAGTTGAGATAGAGCGGTAATTGTGTTGTCTATCAAGCTGCCGAGTATAATATTAAATTTAGCAGCAGATGCGCATATTTATAAACCTGTGATCAGCTGATGTTGCATCTAATTATTCAAGAGACGCAGTAAACCGCAATTTTTTTTGTTTTTTAATTTGTTTTTGAGAAAGAGAGAAACCATTTTTACAGTTAAACACATTGCCTTTGTTTTCAATAGTATGATCATCATGAATTTCCTGGAGTTGTGCCACGTTCTTTTTTGGGATCTATTATAGTATCTGGTATTGCCTCACCATTAGTGGCAGGCATTAATTATCTGAAGCTCAATAAATTTTTTGCTCAGTATATAGGTAAATATACTGATTTTAAATATTTCTATTTATTTTCACAATAATTGAAGCTATATTGTTATCTTACAGTAAGAGCAATATTAGGATTATTAGTAATAATTACTCTCAAGCTGTACAGGCATGCTTTACAAAATATTTTTGGACTACAATTTACAAAATGGTTTGTTGCTGTAACTGTGACACAGTATCATTTCATGTACTATCTTAGTCGTCCACTACCAAACATAATGGTTATGCCCTTAGGTAATACTTTTATCTGTATATATATATATATATAAAGCTGCAAATATGTTCAAGATATTTGTATTGGTTATCATTAACATCATATTTTGCAATTGATTTTTTGTTTAATTGATATAATAATACATTTTTCAGTGTTACTGGCTTTATTCGGATGGCTGAAACAAAATCATATAATGTTTATTTGGTCGTCAGCTGCAGCAATAATAATATTCAGAGCAGAACTCGCTATACTCTTAGGATTGTTCCTTTTATATGATATAGCCTACCAGAAACTTTCTGTATCAAGGTATTTACATAAAAATTCATGGACCACATTGATTCGTAATATGGCTGTAAGATTACAAACAGAAGTGATTAAAATCATCAAGAGGCCTTCTGCAAAACTGCACAAATTTTGTAAGCTTTGTTACGCTATCAACTAACTTGATTTATAAGTCTGCATCAACAAAAAAATTTCTCTATTAATATAAACATAACAATTTCTATTGCATTATGTTTACACAATATACTTTCTAATCATAATCATTTTAGATTACTTAAAATTGCAATGCCAGCTGGTATATTGTTTCTAGCACTTACCATTGCTACAGATTCAATATTTTGGAGACGCTTGGTATGGCCAGAAGGAGAAGTGTTCTACTTCAACACTATTCTTAATAAGAGCAGTGAATGGGGTGTATCCTTTCCAGAGATAATAAGATATATATTTCTGATTGTTTTTAATATATATAAGTGAACTTGACACATACAAATAGACATCGCCATTTTTATGGTATTTTTATTCTGCTTTACCGAGAGGACTGGCATTTTCGTACTTTTTGATTCCTTTAGGAATATTCTGGGACGCGAGAGTTCGTGTGCTCACTGTTCCAGCTATTACTTTCGTTGCGTTGTTTTCATTTTTACCGCACAAAGAATTGAGGTTCATTATATATGTGTTCCCACTGCTGAATGTTGGCGCGGCCGCCGCTTGCCATAGAATGTAAGTACTTCAATTGAATTTCAAATTTTTGTGATTCTTGTAACGCTGCACTTACTATAAAAATTTCTTGTTAAAATTTAGATGGGAAAACAGAGCAAAAACAACATGGAATGGGTTTTTAGCAGTAATAATCCTAGGTCATCTTGCATTAAATATTGTATTCTCTATGTTTCTCCTATGCGTGGCTGGTTCCAATTATCCCGGAGGTCTGGCAATCGCCAGATTACACAGACTCGAGAGAAACTCTGTTGAGCCTGTGCATGTACACATTGACGTATTGACCGCGCAAACTGGAGTGTCAAGATTTACACAGACCAATTCTTCTTGGATGTAAGTGTCTCTTACCTCACCATTATTTCAGTTCTAGTAAATATATTGTGACTGGTATATTGAAGACTTGTTTAACTGTCTCTTTCATTATGATACTTTTGATAAAATATTATGTTACAGTTACTCGAAACAAGAGAACTTGACTATTGATGAACCTGAAATGCTACAGTTTACTCATCTTTTAATGGAAGCGGGAAGTAAATACTCTCCGAATTTAAAACCTTATCTCGAAACTCACGACATTATAGATTCTATCGACGGATTCTCACATATAACTTTAAATTATAACATGTTACTGCCAGTCAGAATCAAAACAAAACCCACAATATTTATCATGAAAAGAAAACCGAATATCAAATATGATTTTAATAAAATAGGAGTAAAATCAGGAGTATCTATAAAAGATTTACCGAAGGAAGCAAGTAATATGAAAAATATAGGATTAAACATATCACATGAAATTACAAAGACAATAGAACCAATATTTAACGACATTATGGAGTCATTGGAAGAATTTGCGAAACCTGAAGAAATTGAAAAACAAAATTTTTCAGATATTAGTCTTGAAGAACTTAAAAAATCGAATAATTATACTGCAGAGAAAGAAAAGCTTAATGGTTTGATAGACTACAACGTAACATTTGTGGAAAATATTACTCAAAAAGAGGATTTGAATAAATTATTGACTGAACTAAAAGATAGCAAGACAAATTTTCGGGACAATCTTGATGATATTTCTGACATAAATAAAGCCAATTCTGAAAACATAAAACCAAAGAATAAAGAAGAAAGAATTATTAATGAAAAGTCTAAGATTGATCTGAACATACGTCAACAAAGTTCTAGCGTTAAAGAAACACTTAAAAAACTTATTCAAGAGAAGATGTTGGAAGTCAAACAGAGAAAAGAGAACAATAATGAACAAAAAACTACAGAACTTCCACTGAAGTCACTGAAGAAAAGAGAGGTTGCAACACAATTGCCAAAAAGAATAAAAGTATTAAAACAAGAATTAAAAGATCCAACATTTGCAGATAAATCCGCGACATCGGAACAAGAATTTGAGAGTATAAAGGAACACGCTAACGATGAAAATAAAACTACCAAACAAATTGCACATAAAATAGATAAAACTGCGGCATCCGAATTAAATGTTGATTTGGAACGAATCGTGCAGAATGAAGATATTACCATAAAACAAGAAAATGAAACAGATGCAACAAAGAAAACAGACTCACTCGCTCTCGATGAGTCCAATGCACAAAAAGAGTTATCTATATCTGAAAGAAAAACTGAAGATAAAGAAGATAAAAAACAGAATATAAAGATATCACAATCAATTAATGCACGAGAAAGTATACGAAATATAATAAGTCAATTTAGAGAATTTGAAAAAGAATTTATATATGATGATACTAATTCAATGGTTCAAACGACAAATAACATAAATAATGCAAATGTTGATGGTGATTCTTATAGAACACAAAAAGACATTGATTCTTTTGCAAAAAGTAAAACTCAACTGATGCACACAAAAGATGCTAAAGAAAGTCTAAAAGAGATAATAGATCAATTTAAGTATATTAAGCATGAATTAACTTTGGAAGAGGACGATCAGTTCGATGAAATTGCGGCCAAATATATGGAACAACCAATTGACGAAACATTGATGCAGTTTAATGAAGCTTTGAAAACTTTGATGCAACGAAGGAAACAAACTTTGCCACAAAAACATGCATCTTATCTAAATTACGATAATAATTACACATCAGAAAAACAAAAAAAACTGGAAAAAAACACACAAGAAGCAATAGAACAAAGAAAGAAAATAAAAACTGTTAAAAACATTCACAAGAATG
Organism: Pseudomyrmex concolor; assembly: GCA_014839585.1. Taxonomy (NCBI): domain Eukaryota; kingdom Metazoa; phylum Arthropoda; class Insecta; order Hymenoptera; family Formicidae; genus Pseudomyrmex; species Pseudomyrmex concolor. The sequence continues at coordinate 1,501 of QVOB01027121.1, read as the reverse complement.
ATCATCTAAAGATTGTAAAAGTAAAGCTAAAAGAAAGAGATAATGTAAACAGACCAAAACAAGATCCTATGATCACTACAGCAAATAAATACACCAATACACTAACAAAAACTGAAGATACAAATAGTCAGAGACATAGAGAAGATATTTCAAATAATGTACATAAAGTTAGCAGCGAGAGAAAGAAAGTACAAAAAAATATTGAAAGTAATTAGAGTGGCTATTTAGAATGCTTCAGGAAATTATAACTTTATTAAATCGAAACAGCTATGCAATGTGTGTGTGTATATATATATATATACATACATACACACATATTTAGACACTTGTTTCTGTGATATATTAAAACAATACTTTCAAAATATAATATGAATAATATAATTTTTTCATATTTTAAAATATTTGCAAGAGTAAATTATTTTATTAAATCTTTCCCAAAATTTAAAATAATTTTAATTATTAGTATACATACATATATATGAAGAAATGTAAGTATGTGTGTGCATAATGTATCACTGTTTTGCATAAAATAAAACTTTTAATTTTAAACTGTTTTAATTTTTTAGCTTATAAACAAGTTTTGATCCTTTTTTTTACAACTTCTAATTACTCATTCATATATTTCAAAATGTGTGATCACAAGAACAGTATTTCATCGAGATTAAAATAGTTACCACATCTTTGTGATAGTATAAAATGACATCAATGTGTTACATAAAAACCATGCTATTGTAATCCTAAATAATAGTCTATCTCGTGCTCCTTTTAGATAGATAGGAAGTCCGTCGTCGCACTGGAAAATAAATACTATATTAAGTGTAGTTTATTCACAAAATGGGGTTAAAGTTTTTTAAAGTCATATCTACCTGCATTTTTGCTTGCTTCAATTTGAATTTTTGGAACTCTCTGTTATTTATTAAAAGTCGACGATTTATACTGAATGATCTCCGTGACAATAGATCGTAACCATGTTCAATCTAAATTTACATTAACATGTATGCACCTAGATTTTAAATCGATCTTTATAAAATTAACTATTTTGTTGCGTTACCTTCCACACGTTATTCATAAACATATTTGAAATTCCTAATGTACATTTACAATAACAATTCTAATCAATTTTATATTGTTAATAACATGCAATGTTTTTTTATTACAAATCGGTTGCTAAGAAATAAAATATTTCAGTGGCGTTTGAAAAGCGCGCTATCGTGTTATTCTATCTTTTTTTATATTTAATAGGTTTGTTTTCATACACAGGCTACACTAGTTCACAGTCTCTCTTTGAGCTGCGATTTCGGCTTAATAGGACGCCGCCCTAAGGGCTATCGCACACAAAACATAGCTGCATATACATAGCATATAACTATTTGAACCAATGAGCATCTAGCATATAGTTTTATGTAAATCAATGTTATATTATGTGCGATAGCCCTTATGATTAACTGAGATGGTCAGCTGATCGTTTTCTTTGCTGCGCATACACACCAAATTTGTTTTA